>JANAVB010030048.1:0-99460 GCA_029216955.1 Iris pallida | reverse complement strand
TATTGCGGCCGGTTGCTGTTGTGCACAATTCTTTGGATGTCCCAAACATATAGATTATGGTATTTCTCATACTTGCACCCCTATTAAATGTGATACACTAGCTCGATCAATCTCACGAAAAACCCAATTTGTCACTCATGTACGAAGCACATTGAAATTAGACACCATTTTCTTTGTGATCATCAACAAAAGGGGGATATCCGCCTTGAATTTATTGACAATACTTATCAGTTAGCGATATTTTCACCAAACCTCTCCCGGAGGATCGCTTCGTTTTTCTTTGCCAAGAATTGGGCATTTTAAATTTCGACTTATAGTTCTTCTTGGCTGGCACACCGGCGGTATACTGCGGTATGCCGACGGCATGCCAATTTTGGTTCAGAATTATGTTTTGTGCCAAAAATCGGTATACCGTCGGCATACGTCGGCATACCGACGGTATACCGGTTCGCGGCAGACTGCTTAGTCATTACTGCTCTCGGCCCTACCACTCTTCCATTCTTTCTTTATTCCTTCCCCCTCATTAACTACCCATCACATCCATCATTTTCCTATTTAATACCCAACTCCTCTTTTCCTCTTCCCCATTTCATAACTTCCCATCCACATTAATAATCCACCCCTTCCTCTCCCCCATTTAACTCCTCTATTATCTCCATTTCAAAACCACCTCTTTTTTCCCCTCTCATCCTCTACAATCGTTCCCATTCTTCCCCTTCCCCATACCTTTTAAAAACCCTCCTTCTTCCTCCTCCTCTTCTTTATTTCACAAACCTACTTCCTCCTTCCAAACTTTCTCTACTCCTAATGGCTGTCCCCAAGCGTGCTCGTTCCTCCCCACCTCCTTCAATCCCTTCACTCCTGTGCCCTTATCCTATGGCTATGACCAGCGGGTCTTCACCTCCTCCTTGGTTGCCGAATCTTGGTTCTAACACTTCATGCACCATAACGTCTACAAAGGCCGCGCCATCAACTGGAACCTCTTCCCCGACCATGTTTCTCTCTTCGAGGAGGCCGGTCTCTCTTCCCTCCTTCGGCATCAGGTGCCTGTCTACCCCGTCGCCGTGCGTCTGTTCTATTGCAACATGGTTCCGGACATCGAGAATGGCACAATTGAGACTATGGTCAACGAGCACCATTTCCGTCTGACGGCTCGTGACCTCTCTAGCATTCTCGGCGTCCCGGACAGAGAGAGGCTCTACCGGGCTTGGCTGCTCTTCATCCTTCGGCGTCGTGCTCTTTTGACGAATTCTGTGCAATCATTTGTAAGGGCCCAAACCCTCTTAATATCCCGGCTCTTTTCGTACAACTGGAGCCGTTTTATTACGAGCTCCATAGGATCATATGCCACACCCTCTATCCTAAGGGCGGGAACTATGATGCCATCACCGGTGACGCCCTGGTGTGTATGTACTACATGTATTCGAGGAAGTCTTGGTCCTTCCCTAAGACTCTTCTCCATGCCTTCCGGCGTCCTGCCCGCGGGGAAGCAAAATCTGTACTATGGATCCTTCATCACTCTTATCTTGGAAGCCAAGCAAGTTGACCTCTCCCTTTGCTACTCGGACGGTGTCCCATCCTTCCTTGCTGTTTTCTACTCCGTCGGTGGTGCCTCCACATCTCGTGCCTCCTCCTCCCAAGAGCCGCTAGCTTCTGCTCCTGTCGTACCCGCCTCTACTCCTCCTGCCTCCGGCCGCTATATGTCGCTGACACAGCAGCATTTCGACATACGTATGGCTCAGGCAGAGGAGCAGATGCGGGCCGACACTCGTGGCCTTGGAACTCTGATCCAATCCCGCTTCTATGACCAGGCATATTTTATTCAGCGCACCCTTCAGGGACCGGGATGCATTTCTAGATCTGAATCTTCAGGATCCGATGTACCAGGCCTCCCGCTTTTCCGATCCCAATGCCTACTGCTTTTTGTACCCGGACGGTATTGATCCTTTTGACACTTTCCACCAGGCTATGGTGGGGATGATCCGGCTGATGAGTAGGGGTTACTTCCTAGTGTTGGTGATGTCGAATAAGTAGTTGTCTTATTTTGTTTGTGGTTGTTTTTATGTCTTTTACGGTCCTTCGGGGACCAGTGTTTGGTTGTTCCTAGTTGTTTGCAGTCCTACGGGGACTTGATATCTGTCCTTTTATTTACTTGCTAACTCTCGTAGAGGAGAGTTTTTCATATGTCTTTATGTAGTGTGTTATGGTTGTCAAGCATGTATCCAATTTCCAATTTTTATCTATCAATACATGCTTTTGTCTATGATATTATGTTCCACATTCATGTTTTTTTTCTTTTCCATCTTTGACTAAGTGACAAAGGGAGAGAAAACGTATTGAGGGGGAGTTGTCTACCTACGGGAGAGTCACTCCCTGAAGATGTTATCTCTCTATTTTGTCAATTATCAAAATGGAGGAGATTGTTGGCTCATTTTATTTTGATATTATTAACAGCATCTTCGTAGTTTAGTTTTCTCTGTTTTCAGATTGATATCATTTCAGAAGCTCTACTACTTAAAGACTGTCCATTCAAGTTTACCAACCATAGCCTTGAAGACTGAAGCAAAGACCGGCGTCCCTCGAAAAGATGGCTCTCTACTCTGCATGTTTTCGAGTCTGTACAAGGTCTAGGTCTTTTTGTAAATACTTAAGGTTGGATGACAAAACTAAAAGCTTTCTATTCTCAAGTCAAAAATCAATATCCTATAGAACGGCATACCGACGGTATGCTCCGGCATACCGACGGTATACCGTTTTACTGACCATAAAACTTTATGTAAGAAATATCAGCATACCGACGGTATGCTCCGGCATACCAGCGGTATACCGTTTTGTGGATCACAAAACGTTCTGTGACAAACATCGGCATACCGACGTGCTCTGGCATACCGATGGTATACCATTTTGTTTGCCTAAAAAACATTCTGTGATATTGATCGGAATACCGACGGTATACTCCGACATACCGGCGGTATACCGTTTTGTGAGCCATAGAACATTATGTGACAAACATCGGCATACCGACGTTATGCTCCGGCATACCGACCGTATACCATTTTGTTTATTACAAAAACTTTCTGTAACACACATCGGTATACCGACGGTATACCGTGACATACCGACGGTATACCGGGTTACGAAATTTGATTTTTGAATGGCATAGACAAGCATTAATGGCAGAATTAAATGCTCCCAACGGATATTAATATGACCGTTACTGTTTGACCGGTATACTGACGGTATGCCGGTCCATACCGACGGTATGCCGGTCAGCCTGTATCCAGTAGCATTAAATGCTACCTACTCTTGGTTTCTCTATAAATAAAAGCCTTCTCTCTCTTGAAGCTTTCACCAACTCTTGCCATAAATTTTCCAAACAACCAAGAGCTCCACCATTAATACTCTACCAAGCTTTTAATTGTCATCCTCACTCAAAGTGGTAGAGTATTTAAGAGTTGTAATTTTTGATCTTCAAGTGTTAGAAGATCAACAAGTTCTCTCTCATTTTTTTGAAGTTGGCGAGCCTTCGTAAGAAAACTCGTGTGTTGAAGTTGGCGAGTTCTTCGGATCCAAACTCGTATTGAAGTTGGCGAGTTCTTCGGATCCAAACTCGTGTGTAATATTTTATTAAATAGTGGATTTAAGCCGGAGAGAGTTCCGGGACTGTATTGCCTCAAGCAAGGATACCAGGATACATCTTGTGTTTGATCTTCTTACTCTTTCTTTTTATTTGACGTATATTGCTTCTTGTGCTTAAGTTATTTTTTATTTTCCTATTCACCCCCTCTAGGGTTCTACAGCTCTGTGGTAGGGGATGAGAACTTCGTGGCGAACTTCATAATCACCTCGGACCTGACTAACTATTAGCTTGGAATCGCCGTAAGCTTCTAGATAGTCAACTCCCAGTTCCTTCGCCAGTTGTAGGCCGATTAATAGACCATTATATTCAGCTACGTTGTTGGTTCATTGTTCCACGAGAGAATATGCACGGTATATAACCAGATGATCAGGTGACACGAGCACGATACCTACTCCAGCCACGATATTTCCTTTAGGTCCTGTTCTTGATGTGCCGTCAAAGAACATTCGCCAAATAGGGATTTTTGCAGTTTTAGTGTTAGACTCCACCACTTCGTCGGGGATTTCGTCGTAAAGTTTGGACGATTCTGGCACCGGATGAGTTGCTAGGAAATTAGCTAATGCTTGGCCTTTTACTGCCTTCTGAGGAACGAAGATCATATTGTATGGAGTCAATAGCATTGCCCATGTAGCTAAACGGGAATTGAGAGAACCCGGTTTAGTTATGAGTATTCTGAGAGGGTTGACTTTAGATATAATGTGGATAGTCTGTCCAGACACATAGTGACGTGTCTTCTGAATGGAAAATACTAGTACAAGGCATTCATTCTCCACCGGTGTGTATCTGTGCTCGGCACCCACCATTGTGCGGCTGAGGTAGTAGATTGCCTGTTCATGGCCGTCTTCATTCTTCTGAGCTAATAGGGCACCAAGAGAATGGTCCATAGCACGGACATATAGTAAGAAGGGTTTCTCCATTATTGGAGCTACCAATACTGGAGGGCTTGTGAGATACGCCTTGATGTCGTCGAATGCACGTTGACATTGTTCAGTCCAGACAAAAGATACGCCTTTCTTCATGAGTTGAGTGAACGGTTGACACCTTCCAGAGAGGTTCGAAATGAATCGTCTGATGTAGGCTAGCCTTCGTTGTAGTCTACGTAGTATTTTAAGGTTTCTTGGAGGATGCATGTCGAGGATGGCCTTTACTTTCTCTGGGTCCAGATGTATACCCTTTGAAGTGATGACGAAACTAAGGAACTTGCCGCTGGAGACTCCCAGAAAAGACTTGATTGGATTTATCTTAAGTTGGTGTGCATGCATTAGTTCGAACACCATTCTCAAGTCTTAGAGGTGGTTGCCCTTGAGACGACTTTTGACTGCAATATCGTCTACGTAGCACTCCACAGTTTTGCACAAATGATTGTAAAAAATTGTGTTCATGGCTCGCTGGTATGTCGTCCCTGCAATCTTCAATTCAAAGGGCATCACAGTATAGAAGTATACCCCCAATGGTGTTCGAAAAGATGTGTGCTTCTCGTCGTCGAGGAACATCTTGATCTAGTTGTAGCCTGAGAACCCATCCATGAAGGACATCCGCTCGAAGCCGCAAGTATTGTCGATCATTACGTCAGTGATCGGTAGAGGGAACTCGTCTTTAGGGCATGCGGAGTTCAAATCATGATTTTTGATACAGATCCAAACATTCATGTTCTTTTTCATGACTGAAACGATATTGGCAACCCAGTCTGGGTGTTATTCCTCGTGAATAAATCCACTGGCAATGAGCTTCTTGACTTCATTCTCGATGGCTTCCATGACGTCTGGTCAGAATCGTCATTGTTGCTGCTTCACTGGCTTAGCTTTAGACGAAATGTTCAGGCGGTGCATGGCGACTTTAGGGTCCAAGCCTGACATGTCTTTATAGCTCCATGCGAAGACATCGATGTATTCTCTTATGTGATGTATAAGAGATAGGTGTTCATCGCCAGATAAACTTTTGCTGATAAATATTGGTTTGAAAGATGCTTCATCTCCTAGATTGACTTGGATGACTTCATCATCGGTAGGTGGTTTCCGTTGTTCGAAGCACAGCTCCCACCTAGTGTCCATCTTTTGAGTCCATTGTTCGAGTTCGATTGATTGGACATCGTCTGTAAATTTGTCGAGGGAAACCATGCTGACGGAAAGAGTTGCTTTGAACATGTCGCCGATGCTGGAGTCTGAGTCCCAGAGGGAGGAATCAGAAGAATGAGAACAACGATCTGCTTCATCATCTGGTCTTTCAAAAGTTGTTGGAGGAGAGACATAGCCCAAACCAACACCGCTTCGTTGATAGTAGTTCTCGGGTTTGCCGGGAGGAGCAAAGTATCGTATTGGCAACCGTCGTCCTCGGCCAAAATTTAGCCCTTTGTCGCTTTTGATGTCATATCTTATGTTCTGGATGATATTCTTGGCCTACAAACTATATCGAAAAAGTTGCATTTTCCCAGAGTCATAGTCAGCTTCTGTGTTGTGCTTGGGAGAAGTAGAGTCTGTAACAAACTTTCTCTCGCCAATTATGCGACCGAAGATGATTAGTTCTTCATCCTTCTTTCTGGCTTGAACGATGAAGTAGAGGATATCATCAGGATAAACTTTTTCCTGCAGGTGGGGTGTTGTGACCGGCATGCACAGGTATGGTCCATGACGACCGAGTAATTCAAAGATGTTGTAACCCGAGAACTACTATCAACGAAGCGGTGTTGTAACCATTCTCTAGAGCGTATATCGTATCTATGTAGTGGTTTACCGATTGATAGACATCTGAGTAATTCATAGATAAACCTTTACTAAGGAAATACGCAAGTTCTTCTTCAGGGATAACATCATCCGCTGTCGGTACATTATTATGCGTATTGATATACGCATTGAGAGGATCATCATCTGGAAGAGGAGCCACAGTCTTGGTCGAGTTCACCATATAGGGTAATTCTTCAGGATTGGGAGGACGAGCATCAGTAGGTTCCTCCCGGGGTGTCTTACTGAGAGTAATGGTCAGTGGCTTGACCTTGTCAGGGTTTTTTTTTTCATCCAGATTGTGAGAGGCCTCGGAGTATATTTTGGAGTAGTACGTCCTTTGACTCGGATAATCAGGGGACCATCATTGGAGGATGGACTTGCTTCAGCTTTATTGTCAGCTTCGTTGCCGTCATCCTTGGGGGGCTGAGATTGGTAAAGTACCGAATTCCCACAGTAAGCTTCGATGCCCTTAAAATGATCGACATCGGCAAACTCCGTCTTCATGATACCTTCGTTGTTGACGTATTTAAAGCACTGGTGAAGTGCAGAAGGAACGATCATGTTCTCATATATCCATGGACGTCCCAATAAGACGTTGTAGGATACATTGGCATCGATCACATAGCAGAAAACTTCCGTTCGGAGATCACCGATCTGACATTTGAGACGGATCTTGTCCAGCGGATGGCTTCGACCAGCATTGAAAGCCATGATAGTTGTGTTGGTTGCAGATAGCTTGTGCAGAGGGATTCCCAGAATCTGAAGTAAGCTTCTAGGAATAATATTGAGGGAGGATCCTGGATCGATGTGCATACGGTCCACCTTGATCGTCCCGATATACCCTGTATAGTATAGGGGTCTATCTTGACAATTATTTTTGAGTAGCATGTCCTCCTGTGAGAAGGTGATGTTGGGCACCACTTCTATAGTACTGTGGCAGTGGAGACAGGAGACAGGATCTACAGCGGGGGCCTTGACTTCAGCGAGGTAAGAGTTGGCATGTAGTAATGCCTCACTTAAAGCCTTTCGTGTTTCTTTGGAGAGTCGCGATAGATCGAACAGAGACAACCTGGCAGGTGTATTGGCTAGCTGAGCCAGTATGTCAAAGTTGTAGGGCCGATCCATGCCTTCGGAAGCTGGCGCCTTCAAAGATTTGTCAAACTATGTCTCCTTCTGCTTGGATTTATTCGTGGTTTGAGGCTTGGATGGGCTGGCTTTTGAGCTTGTGGGGACAGCAGGAGCTTGAGGAGGTACTGCTTCTTCTTGTGTGGGATCGTACATCCGAAGATAAGTCTTCTCCGATCACGTCTTGCCAGATAGAACCTCGTAGATGGAAGAGGATACCATATGGCATGACTTGTATTTCTTGCCCCTTCTTGCTTTGGGAGGTACTACCCCCTGCGTTACTTCTTGCACAAGATTCGGATGGACCCACATGATCTCACCACGTTCAGTCGTGAGTGGGACCAAGGTCAAGTTGCGAGCTGGCTGTAGGTTGACGACTTCCATTATTGCCTTGGGAATCTGGACCACGCCGTCTAGGACTTCTGTAAGAGGAAAATCGCCAAACTGAAGAGAGATCATGTTTGAAGATACGATCTTGCCTTCAGCTTCGAGGTTGATCACTTGGCTGTCGATAAGCTGTTGTATCTTCTTTTTCAGGATGATGCAGTCCTTGGTAGATGATGCATGTACTGATGATAGAGATAGTACTTAGGATCATTGAGTTGGCTCGCCTCTGCAGGACGTCGTGGTGGAGGCAATGTCAGCTTATTACCCTTCATCAATGTGTGAAAGATGGTAATGACATCATCTTCGTCAAAGGAGATGGTCTTCTTAGGCTAGGAGATGGTCTTCTTAGGCTTATCGGAGGCACCCTGAGAATTGGAAGCTCCTTTGGATATGTCGACCTTCAGGACTTCTTTTCCTTTACCCCCACGGACAGGGATAGTTTGAGGATGTTTGCCCTTGTCTTCGGATTTAGGTATTTTCAACCCCAGTAGTTCCAAGTTAGGAACATCATTTTCAGTAGCATCCGCGGCCCCAGTAAAAGCGGGCCATGTATCATACTTATGTATACCTAGACAAAACTTTATTGTAGAAAGAAAGTTATGTCGACAAGTATCCATAAGTTCTGATTCTGGTATGCCAAAGGGCATCTTCAGTACTAGCCACCTGAAGCGTTCGATAAAGGTAATGACAGACTCAGTCCTCCTTTGTTTGGTCTCGATGAGGGTGGACATACTAACATGCAAGTCGCTCTCATAAAACCTGCTGAGGAACAATCTCTCTAAGGCTTTGAACGAATTGATACACCTGTCAGGCAGACTGCAGAACCATTCGAAATCTACCTCTGCAATGTGCTGATAAACAGCTTCGACAAGAACGGATCATCTCTGGGCAAGTGCAGAGTCTGCATATTGAAGTACGTCATGTACTGAAGAGGAGAAGTCAATCCGTCAAATGAGTTCAGCGTCAGCGGCTTGTAGTTAGGAGGGCAAGTAGCGTTCTCCCACTCAGGAGGATACGGTTGAGATATCCCCATATTCTGAAGCTCGTCTTTGTGTGAGATGGTATCGAGACGAGCAACCAGGGAATCAATTGTATCCTGTTGATTGAGCAGGTATTAGAAAACGGTTGTTGAACGGTTGTCAGGCGTCGTTGTTGAAGGACCACCCCTATCATTTACAAGATTTGAAGGAGGCGCAATGGAATGATACTCCTTTTGCAGTGAAGGAGGGTTGTTGCTGTGAGCCGGACTTGCGTGGGCCGAGACATTTTATTGAGGTGAAGGAACAGCCCCGACAGCTTGAACCGCCATGATACTAGTGAGCATATCAGTGATCTTGGCGAATGCTGTTTCAAGACACTGTAGCCGTTTGCTGGTCTGATCACTGGCTTCTTCAGGTCTTTCTCCGTCCGCCATGTGTGTAGATAGCAAGCGAGGATGAATAGAGGAAATAGTATAACTGGTACCGATACTGTCTGTCTCCGAGTGGATAAGTCCTTCATCTTCAGGTAGAGGAGGTAGATAGTCGCCATCGGATTCGGAGGGATCATCGTCCTCTGGAAGGCTACCCCCAGTGTGAGGGTCATCCGCTTCAGACTCTGAGGGAATACTATGCCCAGCTTGGGAGTCTTCATCGTCCACACAAAATCTCATATTTGACCGAATGCCCATATAGACTCCTTCAGATGTGACAGCCTGTTGGCCATCTGTTAGTAGACTTCTTCTTCTTCTTCTCGCGGAGCTGAGAGAGAAAGTTGGGTTCGTAGTCCACCGTCTTTGATTGGGGCTTCCGTAAGGGGGACCCCATGAAGCCATGTTGGATGAAACACACAGTAGCTTCTCGTCGTCAGAGAAGTGCAGCTGTCGAAACACGGACTTTCTCTGAGGCACTTTTGTTGCTTTGGAGCAACAACAGTTGATAACAATACTGTTGCACGGAAGTGCACTATGAATCATTATGTTCTCCCTCGCTTTACGCTTATGATTTATCATATTGCGCAAGTCAGCGGAAGAGAGTTTTGCCTTGCAACCCATGTTGCATGCATCACCGAGCTTTACATGCGGGTTCCTAAGCAGAGTAGGCACATCCAGACTTAGTTCATGTGTAGGGGCAACCCCCACACCTAAGTTCTGTGATGTCCTTGAAGAAAGCCCCGTGCTATATGCGTTGGGGCCTGTCTTTTTGTTGTGGGCGCATAGGCCTTGGAGACTGGCCTTGGGCGCATGCTCCTTGACAGCATGTCTGAGCCTCCTTGATGTGGGCGCATAGTATGGATCCAGAGAGCCTAGGCGAATAGCCTTGGGCGCATGGCTTTGGATGCCCATCCTGCTAAAGACAGAAATGTTCTGGTTGGGGTTATACGCCCGAACACTCCCTTGGGCGCATGGCTTTGGGCGCATGCTTGGTGGAGCAGCACTGTTTTCTCCCAGTTTTGCCTCCTTCATTTGTGAGCCTCGTTGGGTTTGGCCAGAGTATCGCACACTCCGATTCTTGGCATCGTAGTATTTTTCTTTGCCAAGTCTCGGGTGTTGAACACCCTGTTATTGGTTGTGTAGGGAAAAAGTCACTAGGCTAGCAGAGCCCAGAACGGTGTGAGCCTTCTCCATTTGGGGATCTTCTGCGGCAGAGTTATGCATCCATGTGACAGAGTCCTCCAGTTGCATATCTACTATGACACTAGCAGGATATGCAGAGCGAGCCTTCGGAAGCCAAGTCTTGTGAGACTTGTTTGGCTTCGCTGGTTTTGAGGGTGTAGAGCCATCCCTCGAGAGCATCTCTTCGAACGCCTGCTGATCGAACTTTACGATCAGCATCTTCTGAGTGCTCCCCACTTTGTCGATATCGGATTGTGTCACCACCTTCTCGTCAGAGGAAAGGTAGTCCCCAGCAGAGTCACATTTTTGTGGACACACATAAAAAAGAAGAAGAAAACACTGTCTTTTCTTTATTGGCGCAAGGCACCATAAATCGACTACGCCTGAGAGATCCTGCGCTGAGGATCCCCGAGTACAAAAAAGAATTCTAGAAAATGAGACGATGGAGATCGAGCGACAGTTGCTCCTTTACTCTGTTGACACTCCGATTACAAAAGTGGGAGAAACCTAAGAAAATTGCTAACTCTCGGCTCACTGGCAAGAAGTGCAGCAATTTGGCTCTTAAAAATGCTCTCCGTTCTGTGTTTTAAAGAGGGATGAGGCCCCCCTTTTATAGTCGTTCTTGAGCTGGAATGATGTTATGCACCCACATGAGAAAACATGATAGTTTTTATGTGGGCACATAGTCCTGCTTTGGGCACATAAGATGTAGGCGTATACAGGCTGCGAGATCGTGGGTTGGTCGTGGTGTTGACGTGGCTGCATGCTTCGGTGCACGACTGCTCATGGAGACTGACATGGTCGTGTGCTTCGGTACACGTTTTGATCATGGCTTTGACTGAGTCAGGCTTTGGCGCATAACCATGTCTCAGGCTATGCGCCCTCCTTTCGGGGGAGCTAGTCTTGGGCGCATGAAACTTCACTGGCTGGGCGCATGAAGCTTCACTAACTGGGCACATGGAGCTTCATTGATTGGCGCATGGAGCTTCACTGACTGCGCGCATAGAGCTTCACTGACTTGGGCACATGGAGCTTCACTGGCTTGGGCGCATGGGGCTTCATTTGTTGAAAGTTTTTCATACTTCTACAGTATGCAGGCATAATCGGGAGTTTGATATTTGCTACAACTGCCACAAGGCCTGACATAGCTTTCGCCATGGGAATGCTGAGTCGTTTCACGTGCAACCCAGGTATTAAGCACTGGAAAGCTGTGAAACGGGCTATGAGATAACTCAAGAAGACTCAGACATATGCACTACACTACAGCGGAAATCTGCCGGTAGTGGAAGGCTTCAGTGATGCCAGTTGGTGCTCAGAAGTAGAGAGCGAGAGGTCCACAGGTGGATTCATTTTTGCAATGGGTGGAGCTGCCATATCGTAGAAGAAGAAGTAGACTATGCTCTCGCGGTCATCTATGGAATCTGAGTTCTTTACACTTAATACCGCAATGGAGGAAACAGAATGGCTTCGGGAGCTCATGTATGATCTTCCAGTGGTTGGGGCACAATTACTGGCAATACCGATATATTACGGCAACCAGACGACTGCGACGGTGGAATCAAATGACCTCTTCAACGGAAAGGAGAGGACTTTGCGGTTGAAGCATAGGGCTGTACACGATCTCATTAATAGAGGTATTATTGCAGTGATTAACGTTCGGAGTCAGGAGAACCTGGCGGATCCATTCAACAAGGGCCTCAAGTGCGAGCTGGTCGATGATACACTATGTAAAATGGGCTTGAAGGCATTCTGATATTGTATTATTGCAATCCTACCATAAAGTTTTATGCTATTAGTTCAAAGAGAAATCTACTAGGCATCTAGCTTTTGGTTCAAGGAATGACCATTAATTGGAAGAATATCAGGAATGGTGGGTACTTGTCCTATTTGGTATGGAGAGGTTACGGACCTACAACCACTGTTGTCTGTTGTTGTTTTCTGCAGAAAATGGTTCCTGTGGGAAGGTTGGCTTTAATGGCTTAATGAGTTCTCAGGCAGAGTGAATGTCTGGTGTGCTTTACAGGAAGTACGGTAGCGCAGCACTACAAGGAGTGGAACTCCATGCTACAGTAGGGTGACTCCACCATGAGGTTCCCGAAAGGGGTAATGCCTCGAATTTGCGAGCTAAGTCATAGCGGCGTAGCACCACAAATAGGCAGGAAGCCTAGTGCTGTATGTCGAAGTTAAAGAGGGTATAGTCAGCACTACAAAGGGGAGGAGTTCCTCATGTTACAGTGGCATAACACCACAATGAGGTACCCTGATAGGGGTAGAGCCTCGGCCTTGTAAGCCATGTCGTTGCGGCGTAACACCGCAAGGGAGCCTAAAGCTTCATACTAGGTAGTATGGCACTACAAAGAGGCGGTGAGCTCATGGTACAGTAGTATGACACTACGATGAGGTTCCCGGTACGGGATAAGTCCTCATTTTTAGGCTATGTCATAGCAGCGTAGCACCGCAAAGGAAGCACAAAGCGCTTCATGTCATGTCTCTTTAATAAAGAACTCACCTATAGTATATGGACAATGAGATGTCAGGCCGTCTCTTGAGGGTAAACTTGTAGACGTACAAAATTATACACTGAAACCAGGCTGGCATAGGGCCTTTAATGTGTCGCCAGAAGCACATGTAACTACATTATGTGAGTGAAAAGAATTTCAGCTATGGTGCATAATTCAAGGTTTAGTCCATTATTGTTTTATAGTCTGTTATTTGACCCATGCAGGAAGATTCAAGTCGTCAGCGACATCTCTCCTAATGCGTGATGTACAATTACTGTGGAGAACACTTATACCCATAGATAGAAATATGTGGGGGATTGTTGGGTTTTGGCCTTTTGTATTGAAAACTTTAGTCCCACATCGGCTAGGCCAAAGGAAGTGTATCTCTATATAATAAGCTATGCTTGTTTAGAGATGCACATGTGGCGTGGAGGTGCACATGGGTGTGGCATATCGGGCTATTTTTCTAATAAAAAAAGGCTAAATCAACAATGAAAGCATTCATGCTTTTTGCTCTTGGGAAATTAATTTCTATTGGAGCTAAGCACCGTAGGGGCTTAGCGACTCGGACTATGACTCGGACTCGGGCTCATGGGCTCGAGGCGTAATGTGACATTTTGTTGGCGCACTTTGCACTTAGCACGTCAGTATTGTCGCTAGGCGTATAGTGCGCTTAAGTTGCGCTCGTTGCGTGAGCCACTAGCGCAGCCGATTGCGCTGCCAGATTGTGCGGCCAAGTGGCACGCCCAGTTGCGTGGCCAAGTGGAGCGCCCAGTTGCATGGCCAAGTGGTGCGCCCAATTGTGCGGCCCAGTGGCGCACCTGTGGGTGCTGCCAGTTGGCACGTGGTTGGAGCAGGTTGGCTCAGGTTACGCGTGGTGCGCAAGTGGCGCAGTGTGTGCTAGTGGTATAAGTTACGCGTGTTACACAGGGTGTGCAGTGTGCTAGTGCACACTGGAGTGGCTGTGCGCACGTTGCCTAAGTGGCGTAGATGGTGCCCGCTGTGCGTCCTTTGGCTTAGATCGTGTCTGTTCACGATTGAGCAGTTACAGCATATTTGGGACGGTTTCTTCCCACATCTCGAATATGGTGCTAACTGGACGGTTACAGAGCGAGGCTATATAAGCTTCTCTGCTCCGTCTCTCTCTCAGAATACAAGTTCAGAATTCGCATAAGACATAAGTGTTTTTTAGCACCATTTCTTATGTGTTTTAACAGAGTTTGAGAGCAAAATAGAAGCAGTACATCAGCGCCACTTAGCGTAGGAGTCCGTGCGCCTTCCGAAGAGTCAGAAGAGCACAGTGTTCCAAAGTTCTCCGTCGAACTTGCTGGTTCCAGGAAGCTGTTCGTGCGGGCGAATTAAGCTTTGAGCAACGGTGATCATTCATACCAGCAATCTTCCATCTATCGCATGTCATCGAAGTTGCTGCTGCCTATAGTAATCCGCTTAGTATCTTCTTTTTAGAAATACTACTGTCGTTTGCTACTATTATGATTTTTTTTAGATTTACGTAACTCAGAATCCTCCAAGGATCTCTGTTGTGGACCTTCTTTAAAGTGTTGAGTTGAAATATTATTTTTATAATTGTTTTATTTTCTCATTTTTCCATCGAAAATTATGCCCTGGCATTAACAAAATATATTATAATTATATTACTTAGAGCACATAAATTTGCAAGGACTTGCACAAGTTGTAAATTTATGAATAAGACCTCAACACTTAGATTAAATTTCTTATATCTCCCTTCTTTATATAAACTATTCATGTATACTTGTAACTAATAAGTAAAGTTACAGAATTACCCCTCATATATCTTATGAATGAGCCATATTGTTATCTCTCTTGATGCATGAATAATGAAAGGATATAATAGGCATATATTAAATTCCAAGATCTTAAGGACTTAGCAGCTATGATTTATTAAATAGACTTAGATTATATTAAAACTATAGTTTAAAACAATTATACGAATTGAACTCTAGGAAATATTTTTGCAAATATATGTTGATGGATGTCATTTGGTTGTTAGGCTTGAAATCTTTACCGAAATCTTACCTTGCATGTGGAATCGGGATTGCGACGAGAGACAAGTATACCTTGCCAATATGTACAGTTTATTTTTGCATGCTCTTATCTACTATTGTTACTTTTTATGTTGCCAGTTTCTATACTCTGTTACTCGTTTATGCTCCTTATACATGATCACTACACCTGTACTCATTTTGATTTATCACCTGTATAGTTCATCATAATGAGTACGAGCTTGACTTGACCTGACTTGATCATTTGACTCGACTTGACTTAACCCTTATTCGATACTAGGATTAGCTATTTGACCACTCTCGACTTGAGAGTATCACGCAAGGGCTACGATAGAGATTTACTATAGAAAAGAGCTTCACATAGGACTACTCTCTATAGGACCGTAGGTACTACACAGGCTGCGGTTATATGATTTTTTTATTAGCCACTCTTAGCATCACAATACTACGACATGTCACTAATTTTTTGTCTCTTATTACCTTACATTATACATTCATTATTCTTTTTGTCATTTCATAGTATCTTTTCTATATATTTCATGCATGTTACATAAATTGTACATTAGGCATGTATATTATGTATCTTGCTATGTTCCCTGAGGACCTGGACTTTTCTCCAGGTATAGATGAATAGTACCCATAAGGGTATAGTTCAGGACTCGATTATAGAGCAGAAGCAATTGACGATGTTGTTATTGCTTAGTTTAAATTCATCATGGACTCTAATTTATTTTCTGTTTTTACTTTCTTTCTATTGGCAGTAAATTTGTCTCCAGTAGACCCTTTTCATTTATCTCTGTATATTTGACTTGTTGACATGTTTTAACATTTATTCTATGAGTTGGATCTTTGTTTTATTTATGAATGGTAGAAAATATCAATGACTTGAGCGTAAGTGCATGCTTGAGGGGTTTCCATGGAATGGGTTACCCTTTAGTGTGTACTAGCTGGCTAAGCCACGTATCTAGTCCTAAATATTTTAAGACTGGGGCGTGAAGCAGAAGGGATTCTCTATGCTGATGAATGGAAAGAAAAGATGGAGTGGCTTCTTCGGATGGCTCGAGTTCTTGAAGATTTGAAGATTGAGCCAGCCCGCATGCATCTATTCGACATCGCCCGAACGTGGTATCGAGACGAGCCTCGACTTTCCACACCTGATGTGACTTAGGCAGAGTTTAAAGAGCTATTCAAGAAGAGTTCAACCCCGACGTAGCTAGGGAGGCTTGAGAGCCATATCCATCAAATAGCGTCCAACATCAAATAGTGCTTAGCAACAAATGGAGCATCTCATTAAATGGCGCTTGGGTGCTGTCACGACCCGCACCCACCGTGAGGGTACGAGTACGTAACAACACCCAGCCTACGCCGCAGTGTCGGCGGTAGAACGTTGTTCTAGGTCATGAACTATAACTAGCATAATATGAATACTCTCCATAAGGCGGCCAACACAGAGGTACAACTCAATCACAATCTAAGGTAGAATGATAAAGATAGATAAACATGAAATCCAAAAGAGATACAGGAGATAGAAGTCTAAGTGTCTAAGATACATAATCCCAGAAATATATCTCAAAACTCAAATACAGTAATCCACAAGTAAATACAACTCCAGACAAAATGAAATAACTATCTAAACAACCTCTACTGTGTCTCCTCTAGGCTAGCAGGCAATCCCAGGCTATCTGTAAAATTTATCAACAGGTCCAGTCAGGACAGGAGCGAGCACATTATATCTCAACAGTTCAGAGCAGGTTAGAAAATATAATCATGCAGTAAAGTAAGATACAAGATCTGAAGAAATAACATGATAAAAAAGGGAGACTGTAAATAAATAGATACAACATATAGAGAACTAATAGTGACTAGTGATTCAGAGCACAAGATGGTTATGTAAACGGCACGATGTTGTACACGAATAATCTACATAGGTTGTACACGAGTAATCTACTGGATTGATTACATAACCACTTCTACTCTCCCGCCCCAAGCAATACATAAGGATCTAGTTAAGTTATGTTATTGCACACGAAGTATAGTCGCACACGAGATCATGTGAATACATGAGTATACACGATTTCACACGATTTGTACACGAATATCACGAATACAAGGAGTACACGATGCTCACGATAAAGTACACGAACACGAATACCCGATGTATCCGCTAAAGGGATAACATCGCACAACAAGATCCATATAGTACTAATCCGTGTTTCCAATGTGTCAGCATCATGTAAAGTAATCTAAAGCAGGAAATATAATCCTAAACAAGATATGAAATGATCAGAGAATGTACTCGCCTGATATCTGAATGTCCAAGGTAAAGATACTGTCCGAGGAGAGGTGTCTGGCTCCTAATTAGAACAGCACAAGTCACAACATGTCCAGAAGGGTAATATAAAGCACCACAATGCATTCTACATGAATCTAGGTCAAACTAGGCCAAAGTCAACCCTTGGTCAACTCTGGTCAACTGTACTAATCAAACTAGGTCATGTCCTAACCCAACAAGTCTTACTAGGCCTAACCAAGACTATCCTAGCAAGCACACATCAATACAAGGCTACACAAGCCAACATACACCCAACTCTATATAGCATACAATTATTCAATACTCAAATAGGCAAGAATTTACATTGGATATACACTAGGTAATCTATTACTTTAAACTATATATGTCTACACATATATACACATGCATATATTGGTATTCAACATTAGGTCTATAATCATGGCATTTCAAATGGTTATATAAACTTATATATTACAACACAATATGCTAACATATATATAATATACATACATAGCTAAGTTAACTGTATTCATAAATACTTATTTAAGAGGCTATGTGTGTGTATATGAACATAGCAAAGGGGCAAGTGAGGGTTAAATGGGCATACATAGTGTATACATATCAAAGAGTATCAAAGTGTAAGTGAACAAAGTATCAAGTGTGACAGTGTCTACATAGTGTAAGGGGTACATGAGGTAATATAGGATTTGTGTTAACATAGAACATTATATCTCATTAACTTGTATATTGCATACATTACATCTATTATTATATTACATTCATGCTTGCATTCATTCATCATTCATTTATTCTCTTGCACTACTATATGCACCATACATTACATACTATGGAACCTACATATTCATTACAATCCATACTTATACATGCTTACATTAGATAGGATACTTACACCTCATATATCATTTATTTAAACATTTACTCGTGCTTGCATTCTCTATTTAATTACATAATGTATATACATTAACATGAGTTAAAATCAAATAGAACATTATATTACACACAAGGGTGCACAAAATGCATATGCCGAATAGTAACTCCTACTAATAATCAATACTGTACCATCTCAGCATGAATTAAAATCTAGGATTAAACTATGTTATAGATCTATGTGTTAGCTTTTCGAAACTTTAAACGGATCGCATTTTCGTTTCCGGAAACTCCCGGAATCGCGAAAACACCGAGAACGTGTTTGTCTTTCGGACAGCTGACACTCAAATAATTCTCCAGAAAGTTACAGAAAGAATTAGGCATATTAATATATATTTTTGGAAAGCTAACTTCAATACACTTCTTTTAAAAAAAATGGGAGATTAAACAGAGCTTTGAGCTAGAAGTTATGATATTTCTAAGTTAGGGCTGAAATTAAAAACGTGGATAAAAATTATGACGGATTTGGGTAGTTTGAGACAAAAGAACACAAGTATATAACATAATATATCAAGAACTCACTCTCTACACTAATATATATATATATGAGACACTATAGAACACATCTCCAATACAAAAATATGAGATTAAACATGTAATAATTCATTCATACATAACAACACATAGTGTGTCCAAATTTGGGGTTTTCCCACATGGACACAACCACAACACAAAGGACACTCCTATGACCTCCAAATGGACACAAAATGGACACAAATGGAGATACAACCATGGGGTCATTCCTATGGGTTCAAAATAGACCTATATGCATGAGGAAATGAAAAGGAGAAGGGATTTATACCTCCCGGTAGATCGAATCGAAGAAAAGCCTTCCCGGAGCGACACCGACACGTAGAGATTCCAAAAGGACACGAACGAGCTCCGAATCCTCCCAAACTTGGGTAGCTTCCTCCTTGGATAGAATGGAGAAGGAAAGAAGAAGATTTTGTGACGAAATGGAAGGATTTGGTGGAGAAATTGCTAGGGATTGCTCTCTAGGAATTTGGGGAAGAACAAGAGAGAGTGTGTGGATGAGAATAATGAAATGAACTTGAGCCTATCCTCTCCCAAAGTGGCTGGCCATATGGGGCTATTTGTCCTATTATGGTAAGGTCCAAAATGCCCCCACTAACCTATTCTATGAGTATTAGGAAAGGGCTAATTGGTTGGGGCTAAATTAGTCATTCTAAAGTCTCTAATCACACTAACCTTATCCATAATAATTAGTCTAACCTCTAACTAAAATATTTTTATCATATGGACTAAAATTAATATCATGTGGGCCATGCCTAACTAGTGTGTGGGTCCTAATAGAGTCAAACTACCCCCGGGTCCCCGTTTCAAGTCGGATTGAGTTGAAATTCGAACCCGACTCAAATAACCCCAAAACAATATCATAAATAATAAAATAAATTTTAACCCCAAAATAATATCATAAATAATAAAATAAAATTTAAAAATATTCAAAAATATAAAATGACAAAAATACTCCTGTTTCTGAAAACTGGGAGTGACAAATCTATCCACCTTAAAAAAAATTCGTCCTCGAAATTAAAACAAAGCAATCACAGAAAACACATGCAGAAAACAATCTCATTCAAATACTTTTCAAAAAAAAAAATTAAAAAAAAATCAGCAACAAAAAAATTTCTTTGAGGCACATCAAATATTTGTAAATATAAGCTGATACGTGTCCGATACGGACACAAAACCATCACAAAATCACACCTATCAAAGGTCAAAATCAACAATCACCAACGTAATAAATATCCAAATAATTCAAAGAGGTCAAATGCAAAATATCCTTAGGCCAGAAATGACATTAAAATATCCTAATCACATGGTTAGGCTCTAGGTCGAACAGTCTCTAGGGTTTCACTAGCAAAACATCAAAATCGCAAGTCATAATTTTAAATAGTTTTAAAATGATTTAAAAATTACCAAAAATCATATCATGATTTAAATGTCAAATCAATAAATGATTAAAATTATAAAATTTCAAAATTACCCTCATTTTAGAGAACTGGGTGTTACAAGTCTACCCACCTTAGAAAAATTTTATCCTCAAAATTAAAATGTTCATACTCCTTCTAGGTCAAACCCCCCCACAATCAAAGTTTCAGAACTTAAACAATCATACGATTTAAAAGGATGACATACAGGGTCATGGCATACGGTGGTAGTGAAAGTCTTATCTAGGTATACTAGTCATGCTAAACCAAAACGGTCATATGGTATCAAAACACACAAGCAATCTAGGGTGCTAAACTAGAAAAGATACAGAAATAACAATCATCAAGACTGTAAGGCAGTCTACCATCCTATATGAAAACTGGTACTTATCAAAATAAAATAAAGTTAACTACCATTTATCTAATAAGGGGTACTATTCAAGAAAATCAAAATCAAAAGTTAAAGAATGAAAGCCAATTGCATGGAAATCCAATCATAATATATTTATATATATAGCGTTAGAGAGGAAAAAGCTAGCATTATGTACAAGTTATGTAGTTCGTGTGTGTATGGGTGTATGTGGACATGTTCATATGGTTAGATAATAGGCGTGTGTGTATGTGAAATATACATGAAAGTGCATAGGAGGATTTAGGGTTTCAAACAATAACTATCAAGTTACACTAATCATGGCATATTGGTTAAACAATCTACAATACACAACTCATTTGCTCATAACATGCATGGCTAACCATGTATATATGTATATATAAAGAGGTAGAGATTTAGTTATGTATGTATATACATTATAACATGTATGCCTAAGCTCTATATATATCTATATAGATATATAATTATGACATAGAGAGGAAGAGTTAGGTTACATGACAGGGTATACTAAGTTAGGGTGTGTGTGTGTCCTTGTACAGGGTTATAGCTTAGTATTGAAAGGTTAAACCCAGTTTTAGTTCAGCATTTACATACAAAATCTAAAAATAAGCTAACATTTAAACTAGTGCAATATTAACATAATGCAATTTCAAAATTTAGAAGTTTGAAACATCACAACTAATCTCAATGCTCCCAATACATCCTAACATGATAGAAATGAAACCCTAATATACTATCAATACATTTATCTACGCATACAGTTCAATATTACATGTTAAATCTGAAATTGAACTAAACATGGAAATCAATGTAAAAATGTTAACATGTATTCAGTTTTCAGGATTTTGGAGAATTTGCACATCAAAACCAACTCAATGTTTATCACAACATAACATGTAAGAATATGGAACCTAAATTTATATCCCTACAACAACAATGTACACAGCTCTAAATATTACATTTAAAACAATCAATTTGAACTAACATTTAAAATTCCGTATTAAGGGTTAATATGCACACAGTCTCAGATTTGACAAATTTAAACACAAAACTCAACCAAAAATTTTTTTTGAATTGAAACCCTACGTATAACATACATGTGCAGTGATATACATAAAACTATTATCATGAAATTTTATATTTAAATTACGAGTTAAGCTAGAAAAAGCAGAGAATCGGAAATATTGGGGTTTTAAAAATTTAAACATTAACGACATATTAATATGTATTCAGATAGGTGGAAATCAAGTGTAGCATGCATAAGTGTCAGGAAAGTGTCCACTATATATATATTCATATATATTCTCATGTCCCAATATAAAATTTTAATTCTACGTTAAGACCAACAATTAGATTCCTACCAAGGTTGCAAGCAGGTGATTGACGTAATCAAGACAGTATTATTATTATTATTTAATACAAGAATAATAGCAAGAAAGAAATAACGATAAAATCTGTTTTTCCTTATCTGTTTAAAAGAAAAACCCATTTTGAAACCCAGAGCTAAATTTTCAAATCCAAGATAAAGTCTAGCAAAATCATCGATTCATTGTATTAAGAAGAATTTCATAGTAAGAAGTTACACAAAGTTTATAAAAACAGCTAAAGCTACTCCTAAGTTAAATAAATGAGAAACAAAACAAAACAAACAAATAACAATTCTCTATTTCTTTCTCTTTTTTTTTTGAAGGACTGAAACAAAAGTAGAGAAAATATGTTCAAAAATATTTAAAGTACAATCTGATAATCATATGCGTCTTCTTGAAATTATGTTGTCAGAATTCTGCCACGCCAATAAGCATAGCTGCAATAAACGATAGAGTCCATAATAAGGCATACACCCTATAATCATGTTATCTAGAATTCTTACCACGCCACCCGGTATAGCTGCAAGAAAATCTAGATTTTATAACTAAGATAAATATAGCTATATCAGGCTCTACGTCCTTGTCATGCTAGCAAATATGACTGCAATAAATTCTAAATTCCATAATAAAGTAGACTTTTACCTTTCTCACTGTCCTTATCAAGTATGTTATCAGGTTATACCTTAATTCCAAAAAAATATACATATACATATAAATACAAACTCAAATTCAATAACTAACATCAAGATTCAAAATTCAACAATAATCCATCAAAAATCATAAAAATACAGACTCAAATTCAACCACTATCATCAAAATTCAAAATTCAACAATAATCCATCAAAAATCATAAAAATACAGACTCAAATTCAACCACTAACATCAAGATTCGAAATTCAACAATAATTCATCAAAATCAAGTTCAATAACAGGAAGTAAAGATAAATCAAATCAGGGAAAAACAGATTTCAAATCGAAGTTAAAATAAGATTCTCAAGGGTCGTCCCAGGAATCTCTCAAGGAATCCTAACCGTGATTGAGTACCTTCAAAATATATCCTATTCCTACTGCAGGCTGTAGTGGTACTCTAGTTCGAATACCACTACATAAACTCGACCTGCATGGGCCACCACTAAAAACGTGTCACGATCCGCACCCACCGTGAGGGTACGAGTACGTAACAACGCCCAGCCTACGCCACAGTGTCAGCGGTAGAACGATGTTCTAGGTCATGAACTATAACTAGCATAATATGAATACTCTCCATAAGGAGGCCAACACAGAGGTACAACTCAATCACAATCTAAGGTAGAATGATAAAGATAGATAAACATAAAATCCAAAAGAGATACAGGAGATAGAAGTCTAAGTGTCTAAGATACATAATCCCAGAAATACATCTCAAAACTCAAATACAGTAATCCACAAGTAAATACAACTCCAGACAAAATGAAATAACTATCTAAACAACCTCTACTGTGTCTCCTCTAGGCTAGCAGGCAATCCCAGTCTAACTGTAAAATTTATCAACAGGTCCAGTCAGGACAGAAGCGAGCACATTACATCTCAACAGTTCATAGCAGGTTAGAAAATATAATCATGCAGTAAAGTAAGATACAAGATCTGAAGAAATAATATGATAAAAAAGGGAGACTGTAAATAAATAGATACAACATATAGAGAACTAATAGTGACTAGTGATTCAGAGCACAAGATGGTTATGTAAACGGCACGATGTTGTACACGAATAATCTACATAGATTGTACACGAGTAATCTACTGGATTGATTACATAACCACTTCTACTCCCCCGCCCCAATCAATACACAAGGATCTAGTTAAGTTATGTTATTGCACACGAAGTATAGTCGTACACGAGATCATGTGAATACATGAGTATACACGATTTCATACGATTTGTACATGAATATCACGAATACAAGGAGTACACGATGCTCACGATAAAGTACACGAACACGAATACCCGATGTATCCGCTAAGGGGATAACATCGCACAACAAGATCCATATAGTACTAATCCGTGTTTCCAACGTGTCAGCATCATGTAAAGTAATCTAAAGTAGGAAATATAATCCTAAACAAGATATGAAATGATCAGAGAATGTACTCGCCTGATATCTGAATGTCCAAGGTAAAGATACTGTCCGAGGAGAGGTGTCTGGCTCCTAATTAGAACAGCACAAGTCACAACATGTCCAGAAGGGTAATATAAAGTACTACAATGCATTCTACATGAATCTAGGTCAAACTAGGCCAAAGTCAACCCTTGGTCAACTCTGGTCAACTGCACTAGTCAAACTAGGTCATGTCCTAACCCAGCAAGTCTTACTAGGCCTAACCAATACTATCCTAGCAAGCACACATCAATACAAGGCTATACAAGCCAACATACACCCAACTCTATATAGCATGCAATTATTCAATACTCAAATAGGCAAGAATTTACATTGGATATACACTAGGTAATCTATTACTTTAAACTATATATGTCTACACATATATACACATGCATATATTGGTATTCAACATTAGGTATATAATCATGGCATTTCAAATAGTTATATAAACTTATATATTACAACACAATATGCTAACATATATATAATATACGTACGTAGCTAAGTTAACTGTATTCATAAATACTTATTTAAGAGGCTATGTGTGTGTATATGAACATAGCAAAGGGGCAAGTGAGGTTTAAATGGGCATACATAGTATATACATATCAAAGAGTGTCAAAGTGTAAGTGAACAAAGTGTCAAGTGTGATAGTGTCTACATAGTGTAAGGGGTACCTGAGGTAATATAGGATTTGTGTTAACATAGAACATTACATCTCATTAACTTGTATATTGTATACATTACATCTATTATTACATTACATTCATGCTTGCATTTATTCATTATTCATTTATTCTCTTGCACTACTATATGCACCATACATTATATACTATGGAACCTACATATTCATTACAAGCCATACTTATACATGCTTACATTAGATAGGATACTTACACCTCATACATTATTTATTTAAACATTTACTCATGCTTGCATTCTCTATTTAATTACATAATGTATATACATTAACATGAGTTAAAATCAAATAGAACATTATATTACACATAAGGGTGCACAAAATGCATATGCCGAATAGTAACTCCTACTAATAATCAATACTGTACCATCTCAGCATGAATTAAAGTCTAGGATTAAAGTATGTTATAGATCTATGTGTTAGCTTTCCGAAACTTTAAACGGATCGCGTTTTCGTTTTCGGAAACTCCCGGAATCGCGAAAACACCGAGAACGCGTTTGTCTTTCGTACAGCTGACACTCAAATAATTCTCCAGAAAGTTACAGAAAGAATTAGGCCTATTAATATATGTTTTTGGAAAGCTAACTTCAATACACTTCTTTTAAAAAAAACGGAAGATTAAACCGAGCTTTGAGCTAGAAGTTATGACATTTCTAAGTTAGGGCTGAAATTAAAAACGTGGATAAAAATCATGACGGATTTGGATAGTTTGAGACAAAAGAACACAAGTATATAACATAATATATCAAGAACTCACTCTCTACACTAATATATATATGAGACACTATAGAACACATCTCCAATACAAAAATATGAGATTAAACATGTAATAATTCATTCATACATAACAACAACACATAGTGTGTCCAAATTTGGGATTTTCCCACATGGACACAACCACAACACAAAGGACACTCCTATGACCTCCAAATGGACACGAAATGGACACAAATGGAGATACAACCATGGGGTCATTCCTATGGGTTCAAAATAGACCTATATGCATGAGGAAATGAAAAGGAGAAGGGATTTATACCTCCCGGTAGATCGAATCGAAGAAAAGCCTTCCCGGAGCGACACCGACACGTAGAGATTCCAAAAGGACACGAACGAGCTCAGAATCCTCCCAAACTTGGGTAGCTTCCTCCTTGGATAGAATGGAGAAGGAAAGAAGAAGATTTTGTGACGAAATGGAAGGATTTGGTGGAGAAATTGCTAGGGATTGCTCTCTAGGAATTTGGAGAAGAACAAGAAAGAGTGTGTGGATGAGAATAATGAAATGAACTTGAGCCTATCCTCTCCCAAAGTGGCTGGCCATATGAGGCTATTTGTCCTATTATGGTAAGGTCCAAAATGCCCCCACTAACCTATTCTATGAGTATTAGGAAAGGGCTAATTGGTTGGGGCTAAATTAGTCATTCTAAAGTCTCTAATCACACTAACCTTATCCATAATAATTAGTCTAACCTCTAACTAAAATATTTTTATCATATGGACTAAAATTAATATCATGTGGGCCATGCCTAACTAGTGTGTGGGTCCTACTAGAGTCAAACTACCCCCGGGTCCCCGTTTCAAGTCGGATTGAGTTGAAATTCGAACCCGACTCAAATAACCCCAAAACAATATCATAAATAATAAAATAAATTTTAACCCCAAAATAATATCATAAATAATAAAATAAAATTTAAAAATATTCAAAAATGTAAAATGACAAAAATACCCCTGTTTCTGAAAACTGGGAGTGACAGGTGCAACATGTAAGCTTCTTCAAGAAGCTAAATCATTAGTCATAATGACTGACAACTCGACAGTCGAGGAAAATCCTTTCGAATCCCGAGCGCACGGCGCTCAAAAAGATTGTGTCAGATCCATCATAATGAGGGTTGTCGGTTACTCTGTGCCATTTATCATTGGCACGATCCGACTCCTCACAAAAGCAATTCATTGACTGGTGCCAATTAATCAACTATCATCCAAAAGCAGTTAAAGATGATGTGGCATGCATCCACTAACCTCGAAGAATGTATACGCAATACTGCCCACGACCAAGCGCACTTCTCTCATGGAATGCCACGCATCCTCTGCAGTTAAGCTAATCATTCGTGCAATTGGATGTAACAGAATGTGGTACACCAAAATAGTGCATAATCAGCATGTTTTGTACTGTGTGCCAATCATTTCAACTACCTGACAGTTATCATAAAACTCTATAAATAGAGTCAAAACCACCTTTCAAAGCATCATTAATGATCATAACATTCTGACAAGGCTATCGCAGCACATTCTAGAGTGTTTCTTCTCCGACATCGCATCGTCCAAGGAATGAAGTGAACGTTTTCTAATCAGATTTCTAAAGTTGTACTTCCCTAGAATTAAATTGTACTATTGTACTTTTCTTTTCTTAGTTTGTATTTAAGTTTTCTTGGAAAACTTTTTTTCTTGCAAACAAAATGACGACTCTGCTGGGATGACTTTCTCCTCCGACGAGAAGGTGACAACTCAATGTGATGTTACGTCGGTCGGTACGATGCAGGAGTGGTCGTCGAGTTTGACCAACTTGCTTACGAGGAACTAATTGGTGCTGGCGGTGCCAAGCGCACTACTGCCAAGCACGCTACTGCTGCTGCTGTCAAGGGCAAGGCACGCACCATTTGGACTCCAAAGTCTAATGTCGTGCCAATTGTTGCTACTTCTACTCAAGACAAGGAAAAGTACCCTATTGTAACGACCAGCTCCGTCCTAGCAGAACGCCGACTCAAACTTCCCAAGTGGAACAACTCGAACCCCGTCTTGCTTGGCGAAATGACTCGCTGAAGGCAAAGACAATGGAATTGGTCCTTCAGGAGAATCCAGACTTAGACTTTCAAAGGCGCGCCCGGAGTCTCGCTCGGCCGATGCGATCATCGCTAAGGTGGGTGGCTCCAATGAACCTGTCTTTGCTTAGCCTAGATACATAATAATACGGACAATATTGCTAAAATCGCTAGGCGATAACATCATGCATGCTAATAAAAATGACTCAACGTACCTAGCTAAGGGAATAATCCCATCTTGTATGCTTGTATAGAACATGGAAAAGAACTTAGAAAATATGTGAACTCTCGCACCGCACTCTACGCTCGTGCAAACGCACAACTTACATTACGAGTCGGTTTACTTATGCGTTCAACTATGAACGAAGGGCTTGTCACTTAGAATCGTACTTGAGACATGAAACAATAAATGGTTCACAAAAATGAGAGGAAGGCTATCAACATAGTCATTCCAAATAGAGTACTAGTAACATTAAAAGGCTTCAGGACTGATGGGTCGCCAGGGCGGTTCCCGTATAAGGAGTTGTATAATGTATGATTGAACGAATAAGTGAATGAAGAAATCAACGAATGAATGAATGAATCAATGAATGAATAAATAGGTGAAAGGAAGAAAAGAATGAATGAATGAAAGAAAGGAAAGAAGGATTAGCGACAGGTATGATAGGGATGTACAACAGGGCTCGCTACCCGTGCTGTACGGATGTCGTCACCAACCTAGTCGGTAATCGACTATGGCTCATAGACAGCCTATGGCTCAAAGACAACCGTTAAGTTAAAAATGACAAGACAATACAAAATAGTCGCGGACAACCCACTCGTATACAGGGTGAAGAAGTGATTAAGAATTCCAAGGCAACGATCAACGACATCGTAGACGGCCTAGTCGGAATCATGGCTTACGGGCTGCTTGGGTGCGGGCTTGGCCACCCAAGAGACGTAAGGCCGGGTATATCAAAAGACTATTAAGGTGTACCAGCCATCATACTTGATAGGTGAGAATACCAAGAGGAGTAAATGTCCAAATGCTTGTGGTGCCAGCGACCGGTGCATATAGATTAAGTTGGCTCGATTGCGGCAATCCGCGTGCGAGTCCTTGTATTGAAACAAGAAATCTGTGTAAGTTGAACATGCTAAGTTACTAAATGAAATATATCTAAACAATGTTTGAGTATAACACATCCTGACAACTTGAGTAGGCTGAACAATTGAACAACTGAGTGAACGTGAATATCAGAATAAAGCTTTTAGAGTATAACATAACTTGACAAACTCGATACTTTGTAGACCCTGAGGCAGGAACACGCCCCTGACACCTTTGAATACCTATGCAATAATATGTTAAGTCATTACGTATGAACTGTTGGCTATCTTGGTTTACTTGGACAGGGAAGATCGTACGGTAAGTATAGTAAGTTGTGCACGTATTTTCTATGCAATACTTGATATCGATAACACGAGATAAGCTTGAATGATATACCATAAAACTGACCCTAAGGCAAGATTAGTAAAACAATAAATGATAGATGGTGCACAGAAGTAAAATGAACGTGTTTGGTTATGATAGCGAGTGGGTCAACTAGCCTCCCCACCAGTGCATAACAATGCACTGATAACCACATAGTCTACTTGCAGGGTGTAGGAGAACCTCGTCGTGTGTGGAGACTTCCCTCGACGTGCTAAGGCGCGGAGCTAACTCTGGAGCCTTGGAGCATTACAAAGGAATTGAAGCACCATATACAGGACATAATGTATCGAAACATCGTCATGAATCCTTCAATCTTGTAAGCCACTTGGCATGCCTTTTATTTTTCAGAGATAGAGAGAGATCTTGAGCGAATTATAATCTCGGCCTAGTGCCGCTTGTAATACTTCTTAAATCTCAATAAAGACTATTGATTGATTTTGAATTTGTGTTCATTTATTTTTTGTTGCAAATGGGGACACTCTGTGCGACTCTGTGGCCTAGCTTCAATCGGCCATTTTTAGACTTGGCCTTGCACGAGCGGAACCTAGGCTCGTGCGGCATCACACCTTAGTGAGGATGATTGCTTCTCCGGAAGCGGGGCATGACATCTATAGCCACTCTCCACTCTTCCCAAGTCCTCGACTCGGTGGAAAACTCACTCGATTGTGTGTCTGCGCTAATTAGTGCCAAAGCATCTCTCAATAAGAACTCTACTTCCCAGAAAATAGGTTCTACTCAGAGTTTGCTTTCTTTTGTCCATAGGTGCCATACCGAAAACAATGTGCCAGTGTGTGCAGAACATCAAGGCATATTGTCGACTCCATACCAAACTGGTTTACGCCGAGCTGTCCCGCGCCAATCAGGCCAAACTGTCCAGTGCCATGATCTCCCTACTCTAGGCATATTAAGAACAGAGCAGGGGGAGCTAAGGGTGTCACAAACTAGTAATCTAGTAATGCCAGATGCTGACATGCGTGCCTACCTTAATAGGCACAGAGTAGAACTTCCTCAAACAAGTCAGATGGCGCACCAAAAGACACTAATATAGTCTGTGCCAACTACTTGTTAACGCACAGTGAAGGCTTCTAAGAGCCAGAACTCACTCACCTATGCTAATGAACTTAGCACTGCCCTTTACATGCAGGGAACTCAAAATTTTAGGAATAGGTATCATATTCCTAATGTAATCAGGTAGAGTCTGCCTCCTTCTTCTTTTTTCTTCTTTTCCTGCTACTGTACCAGATCTCCGTGAACTATTGTACAAAAGCAGAAGGCTATGAGTTTAACTTGTACAATGGTAAATCCATATCATGAACATCACTGTTATAAGTATTATGAGATTGTAATCAAGTATTGTTGCAAGACAGCCAAACGGTCGATGTTTGACACTTGAATTACTTTCACTCTTATGATGTGATTCTGATAGATAAAGATAACTCACTTCATGCATCATCAACTGCATATAACAACATTAACTGCATACAACAAACATTGCTGAAGCTCACATAAAGTTGATGTCAAGTGCTGCTGTAAGTCAGCAAAACGATCTGTATTCAACCGTTTGAATTACTCTCGACTTCCCGATTACTCTCGACCTCCCGTTGTAGTCTTAGTGGATGAAGATGAACTGCTGTTTGCCTCTGTCAATATGACATCCCGTAGCACTAGGGGTGGAAAACGCCCGAGGCATAATTCATCATGACCTTCGAGCCAACAAATTCGCAATCAAGCTCTTGACTCCTCTGAAGGAGTCCACCAAAATACACGATCAAGAAGCCGATACTTCTTCGGTTAAAAGAATCTTTCCGATTCCAACCGTAGGGGTAGCAATCTATTAGACTCTGATTCTAACAGTGAAGACTCTGATCGGACCATTCTATCCACCAGTTTATCTTTTGTATTAAGAGAAGTATCTGCTTACGTGACAAACGAAGAGCAAGATGCTTCCAGTTCTGCTAGCTAAGAACAAAGAATTGCTTCCTTGGAATCTAACCTGAAGGCCATGGATGACATGGTTACAAGCATGTGTTCGACATGACAAAAGGTTGAACAAACTTTTTGTATATTGAACGTGAAATGACCTGTGTACAGAGAAGGAAGTCCTAAACAGGATATTATATGTACAAGGGGAAGAGTTTCTAAAAAAGTATGACGGTGGAGATAGAGCACTGCAGTGGCTCCTTTACTCTATTGACGATCCGATGATGATATAAGACTTGCTCTGACTTTTTGGTGCCTTCGATGGAACTCTAGGGTTGCCGATCAGGAGGACGCCGAAGTTGAAGAGTTTGATAATTCTATGGATCTTCTTCTTCTTGTCGATCATGTAGTTGGGGGAAAACCTCTCCTATTTATAGGGGAGAGGGACACATATGCGATGTGTATTAGGGTTTCGAGATATGAAGGAATCTGCCTTCCTTGCACGGTGCGGGCTTCTATGGCGCTGACACGTGACGGGTATTGAGATTCCCCTTGAACGAGATATCTGGTGGTTATCAAAATAACCGAAGGAGGTGACACATAGTGTGTACCGATTTGCTTGTTCGGATGTAGCCGAGCAAATCTTGGGATTTTATCTCAGATTTGGATTCTGTGTAATCTTCGTCCGAGATTTAAATCAATATGATAAGATATTCGTATTTATCAACTTTATCAATCCCAATCCTATCTTTGAGAGAGGCGGTTTAAGCAAACCGATTGGGTGGGGCCATGTCATCTGTATTTCAGACAAGGCTGGCTGTGCTTCTGGGGCGACGAGTAGACTATGCTTCTGGAGACGACGAAGCCTATGTGCTTTAGGGCGAGAAGTCGACTGTTTCGAAGACAACGTAGCCTCTGTGCTTTTTGGGGCAACGAGTAGGTTGTATTTCGGGTAAAGTCACTGTTCTTTAGGGCGACGAGTAGGCTGCACCTTCAGATAGACCATTTTACTGTGCTTTAGAGTAGCAGTTGGGCTTGTGCTGGAGGCAAATGGTGTCTTCCAATTCTTTGCTGAGAAAAAAGGGTCGTTAAATGGGTCGGGTACTTGGATCGAAGAAGCTATCTGTGCTTCTGAGAGGGGGATGTACTGTCTGCGCCTTGGAAGCAAAGGAACACAATGGGGTGCATGCGCCTCCGATTGGACACATCTTGGCTATTAATTAAGATCCATTGTGTCGAGTCCTAGGCTCATCCCATTAATGAAGGAATTTTGACCGTTGGCCAAGTGGCCTATAGGTTGGACCACTCCTGGTCCTATAAAAGAGGGAGTATTCCTCTGAAGAGTCACTATCTTCTTCCTGGCACCCTTCACCACCATGTTTGATCCAGACTTAGCTTCAGGTGGTCGCTGGCCTTGCATAAGTCGGCTGTTGGTTGGGGCTTCTCTCGTTTAAAGGGGTCATGTTCTTATAGAAGAACTCTTTGTAGAAGGAGCCGTCACCGCTCTTGAGAAGTATCCAAGTATCCTTCCTAAGGAGTTTGACTCTGGGCGACGTCTTGGAGGTCCTGACGACCGAGTTTGGTCTGGTTGTCATCCAGAAGCGCTACAGGTTGTACTCTGTTCTGCTCGTTCTGGGCTTTGCAACCTACTGCACCTTCAAGGAGCTCAGGCCAATAGCTGCTTCAGGAAGTTACTTGCTATGGCCGAGAAATTGACGCACGTTTTGAGGGTTGCACGTACAAGAAAGTCAGAATGTGCCTTGATGGAGATCAATCTTCTAGTATGCATACCAAGAAGAAAGACCCCTGCACTTTGATGAAGACTAAGTCTATTATAGACTCCACTAGGGCCTGTTGAACCTGTGATTGATCCTTTGTAGAAGAAGTAGGATTAGTCCTTTACGTATAGCCTTGATGAATCTGTATTAGATCTTTGTAGGCATAATAATAACGTAAATTCTTTTCGTATCTTCTGTTGTCTTTTAATACTCGATCTGTGCCTTCGTATCATCTGTGCTGTATTAGAGGAATGCTATCAGCTGAGATTTTTCATGCTTCTATAAGACCCCCTTCAAAGTGTTCCGAACTTGAGTTAAGCTCGGGATACTTTGAACAGAAGCATGAACATGTGGCATGAGCATACGTGCTTGGTGATGTTTCAGATTCGAGTCTCTGTATATGTAACTATGAAGAGTCTGTAATAATCTTTATAGCCACATGTTTCTGTATAAAAATACTTTTGTTCCCTCACTTTTTTCTTCAACATAAGGAGGGGTCATTATAGAAGACACGCCTAACTAGTGGTAATATGAATATGGTAGGCCCAATCTTCGCTGGAAAATAACAATTCAGAGGTATTATGAACGTGAACTATTTTCTAGATAGCCATGATAATCATAGAATCAATACGCAGAGAACGACTATTCAGAGGTAATATGGACGTGGTAGCCGCATCATCTGGGTGTAGAAGAGCAATCCAGAGGTAATATAGACGTGAAGTGCTTCATCTACTGGAGGAAAGATATAGAAGAAAGGAATCCCTTTACCAGAACCTGTAGGCACTCTTAGGGGATGCGAGAGCCTATGTCGGTTTCATCTTCAGACGAAATACTTCGTTAGGCGAACTTGTCGTTGATGGGCATCATTAATAAGTCACCATTGGGTTTTGCTAGTCGATAAGCACCATTAGAGCATACCGTTTCTATTATGAATGGTCCTTCTCACTTGGGCTCGAACTTTCCAACCGTCTTATGAGTCATCACCATCGACCTTCGCACTGCTAAGACGAGGTCGCCCACTTGGTATGATCTTTTCCAGACTTTTGTTGAAGGCCCCAGAAAAACGAGCTTGGTAAGGGTCGATTCTTTGCAATGCTAGCAAGCATTTTTTCATCAAATCTTCACTTCCGTAGACCAAGGCGAATGGTGTATTGCCCTTTGTTGTCCGCACAGTCGTACGGTATGCCCATAGGCATTTGCCTAACTTCTTGTTCCATTAGCATTTATTAAAGGACATGACTTTTTTGAGCAGTTTAACGATAGTTTTGTTGAATGCTTCGGCCAACCCATTAGCCGCCGGGTTATAGGCCGTTGATGCCACGTTCTATATTCGATTCTTGTCACTGAACAGTTGGAAGGCATGGCTCACAAACTGGGGGCCATTATCATAGACAATTCTTCTGGGGACCCCGAACCGGTAAATGACGTAGTGTTTGATGATGCTGATCGAGTTTGAGGCTTTTACTTTTGCCAAGGACACTGCTTCTGCCCACTTGGAGAAGTAGTCCGTGATGGCAAGGATAAACTGATGTCCTTTGGGGGAAGGCAGGCTGATTGGCCCAACGATATCCATTCCGAATGCTTCAAATGGCCAGGAGGCCATAGTAGGGTGTAGATGCTCCAAAGGTCGGTAAATGAAGTTTGTATAAAACTGACATGCCTGGTGCTTCTTCATATATTCTATGATATTTGCCATCATAGTGGGCCAGTAGTAGTCCATGCGGCGCAGTCGGTCTTGTAACTTGGGCCCAGGTTGATGAGCTCCATAGATCCCATCGTGTGCCTCTCGGAGCGCTTCCTGCGCCTATGTCTGGGATAGGCACCTGAGGAGGAATCCGCCGTAAGAACGACGGTACAACATTTTGGTAGCTGTGTCATAGAAGAATCAGAGGGAACGTCTCTTGACAGAAGCTGCCTCCTTCGGGTCTTCGGGTAGAATCCCGTAGTCCGTGTAGTCGATGAATAGGAAACGCCAGTCCCGTACGTCTACATTAGCCTCCGCTTGGACTGAGTAACTTTGGCATGTGGACAGAGCATTCTTCAGATAGACGAGTTCTTGCCCCATCACCGTAACGGTGTATTAGGATCTTCCAAGAGCTGCGAGAGAAGCGACGAGACCGGCGAGGCCATTGGCCTCCAAATTTTGTAAACGTGGCATATGTTCTATAAAGAAACCTGTGAACATGGAGAATATGTCAATGGCCGCCTGATGGTAGGGGATTAGGTCCTCATGATGGACCTCATATTACCCTCAAACTTGGCTAATGATCAGCTTTGAGTCCCCATAGGCTTCGATGTAGTCAACCCCCCAACTGTTTAGCGAGTTTAGCCCAATAATGAGGGCATTGTACTCAGCAATGTTGTTGGTACATGACTCCATGAGGGAGTAGGTACGATGGATGTTCAGGCCATCGGGGGTAATGAGGACAACCCTCACTCCCGCTACAATCTCACCCTTGGTTCATGTCCTTGAAGCACCATCAAAGAACAGTTGCCATACGGGGTTGTCTGAGACAACATTAGATTCTAAGACTTTATAAGGGATGTCGTCATAGAGCTTTAACGTCTCTGGCACAGGGTGTGCTGCAAGGAAATCGGCCAACGCTTGGCCTTTAACTGCATTCTGAGGGACGAACACCGTGTCATAAGGAGTTAAGAGTATGGCCCAGCTGGCTAACCTTGACTTCAAAGCCCCTAACTTGGTCATGAGGACCCTTAGGGAGTTGATTCGGGAGACGACATGGATCATATATTTGGTCACATAGTGACGTATTTTTTGAATGGCGAAGAGTAAATCAATACACTCCTTCTCGACAGGATTGTACCGGTGCTCGACTCCAATCATGGTTATGTTGAGGTAATAGATGGCCTTCTCGTGTCCTTCATCGCTCTTCTGGGCCAATAATGCCCCGAGAGAGTGATCCATAGCTCGGACGTAGAGTAGAAAAGGTCTTCCTATTACTAGAGCTCCCAGAACATGGGAAATGGTAAGGTACTTCTTGATGTCGTCGAATGCTTGTTGGCACTCCTCGGTCCATACAAAGGAGACCCCCTTCTTCATCAGTTTGTTGTGTAAAAGCCAAATTTTGTTTTACTAAATATTTTCTTATATATATATATATATATATATATATATATATATATATTTATATATATATATATATATATATATATATATATATATATATATATATTATAAAAAATAGGACTTTATTCATAAACTCAGCAACAGTTACATCAAAAAACATAGTTATCGACTATTTCAAGAACATAGGGACTGTCTTCGTGTGCTTGCATCTAACCAAAGCTTTCAAGACTTGTCTTCGTATCTCAGTGAGCACTTGTTCAGCTGAGAATTTGTATGCCTCATATCGCCATTTGTTCATATTCTTCCAAATAACCCAAAATGTCGCCCCTACGATGATCTTCTTTAAGTGCAGCATCGGTCTTCTCCACCATTTCTTAAGCTTGTGCGACAAAGGCTCATTGCTTCGAATAGAGAATTCCTTTTGCAGTTTATCCCAAACTTTCTGAGCCAATTCCCCTTCGTTGAACAAATGTTTGATTGTTTCCTGAGATAGAAAAATACAACAGTGATACTGTGACGCAAGTTGGTATCCAAGACGCTGAATGTTGTCATCCGTAGGCAGCCTTTTATGCAGTATATGCCACCCAAGTACTGACCATTTGATAGGAATACAGGTATTCCAGATATGGGTAAAGTCTGGACATCGATTATTAGGGACTCTAGTGTGCCTCCATGCAGAAGATACTGTGAATGTACCTGATATGGAGGGGCTCCATATCCATCTGGTATTATTAGTGGGATCACTCTCGATTAGGTGGTTCGCCAAACCCCGACCATGCAGAAGCCTCTTCCAAATTGGGGATGCATTGGAGTTGGCTTGAACTGTGTCTAGACTTGTAAATTTATAGTATCTAGCTTTGATGAATATCGCCCATAACCCATCCTAAGTCTTCAATTTCCACCATAGTTTTGTTGAGAAAGAATTGATAATTTCTTCCATACTTCTGAGCCTGAGACCTGCTTCCTCATATGGTTTGGCCATTTTACTCCAACCTAGCCAGGTATGTTTGTACATACCTTCTTTTGATCCCCAAAAAATTGAGAGAGCATCATCTCTAATTGCTTTATAACAGCTCTAGGTGGATTACATGCCGCCAGCGTGTACATTGGAATAGAAGTTAGAACTGATTTAAGAAGTACAAGCTTACCACCGTACGATAGTAGACGTTGCTGCCAACCGTCAATTCTGTTCCTGATCTTGGATAGAAGTTTTTCAAACATACTGACATTCTTCCTCTCTGACATAAGAGGACAACCCAGATAAGAGAATGGGGGGTTTGAAGATCGAAATCCCGTAATATCCCGCAATTCAGCCTCTCGAGTATCAGAAAAAGTCAGATAAACATATAAAAAAGACTTTTGAGCATTGATCATTTGGCCGAAAGCTGCTTCATATCTCTCCAGCATCTCTTTCAAAGCTCGAATAGAAGAAACATCCTCTGCTACAAAAATTAGGATATCATCTTCATATGCAAGATATGTCACTGCCGGACAACCACTGGGTGAGTAAAATTGGTGAAACGAAGAAAGCTCAGTCAATTTCTTGAGATTTCGAGATAAAACTTCCGTAGTTATTATGAAGAGAGCTGGAGATAATAGATCGCCTTGGCGAACTCCTCGATAGCCATGGAAGTAACCAGAGGATTCCCTATTGATCACTGTCGAATACCAAACATTATTTAGTAAACGAAAGACCATATTAATCCATACCTCATTGAATCCAAATCTCCTCATAACCTACATCAAGAAACCCCAATCAAGTCGATCATATGCTTTAGCCATATCCAATTTTATCGCCACATTTCCTCCTCTATTTTTGATCGGCATCATGTTCATCATCTCCTGTGCCAGTACTACATTGTCCACTATTTCCCTTCCCCTGACAAATCAGTTCTGCTCAGGAGAAATAATACGAGGGAGAATGGATGCAAGTCGATCTGCCAATAATTTGGATATAATTTTGTTCATGACAGTACACAAGCTTATCGGTCAGAAATCCAACCAAGAGGTTGGATTCTTTACCTTCGGGATCAGGATAAGAGATGTGCTCGATATAGCTTTGGGGAGTGCGAAGCCATCCATGAATAATTTCACTGCCTCCATAATATCTCCTTCAATGATCGACCACACTGCAAGGAAAAATCGAGTTGTAAATCCGCCCGGACCCCCTACACTCTTTGAATCCATACCTTTGATAGCAGATAAGAGCTCCTCCTTTGTTGGTTTTGCCATCAAGAAAAGGTTGTCCTCGACCTCAATCAATGAGGGAATGCAACTCATCAAATCATCATCTGTCACTGGGTGTGAACTCAAGTATTTAGTCGCAAAGTAGTCCTTAGCAGAAGCTTGAATCTTGTTTAGTTCAGTAAGGGTAGTCCCATCTTCTTTCTTAATAGAATGAATCCGTAGCTTCTTTCTTTTACTGTTCATGCATTCATGGAAGTACGCAGTGTTTCGGTCGCCCTCCAAATCCTATCTCAGTCGAGCCTTTTGTCTCTAGTATGAGTCTACATAAGAGAGACGTAGCTTCAATAAAGCTCTCGATTTATGAAGTTTTTCGCGATTGTGATCGGAGCTGTCTTGTTAATAAGCTATCTCCGCTACTAACACTGCGTCTTCCGCTGCTTTCACTTGTTGAAAGATGTCTCCAAATGTGGCATAACTCCAGCCTGATAGAGCTTTCCTGCAGGCCACCAACCTATCGGCCACCCTTACTAGAGCATTAGCATGATTCACCAAGTGCCAAGCTTTCTCCACTATCTGCAGGAAATTAGCATGTGTAGCCCAGAAGTCTAAGAACCTGAAAGCACGTCTCCCTCTCGCCATTGCAGCTTTGAACTTAATAAGCAAGGGAGTGTGATCTGATTCATTACGATTGAGATGTTCTTCAACCGATAGAGGTAGGATGGACAACCAGTATTTGTCCAATAACATCCGTTCTAACCTGGAACCTTGTTTGTCCCCCTCCGATTTGATCCAAGTGAACGTACTCCCCATGTATGGCAGTTCAATCAGACCCGTAGCCATAGGGAAATTATTGACGTTCATGGCCTGGTGGCTCGGGGCCAGGCCACCTGTATATATATATATATATATTTATATATATATATATATATATATATATATTTATATATATATATATATAAAAGAAAAAAATATATATATATATAAATATATATATATATATATATATATATATATATATATATTAAGAAATGTATATTATTATTATTATTGTAATTAAGATATAAGGGTTGAATATAGTTTTCATTAAATATTACATATATATAGTATATGTCTAATTTATTTTTATAAATGGTAAAAAAGGGGAAATTTCTAAAATATGTATACGATATATATATTATGGTATATATATTGCTATATAAAGATTGGAGATTTTTATGCATTCTTGAGTTATTATATTTCAAAAAAAATTATTATTTATTTTTACTTAAGAAGTTAAGGTATGTTTTTCTACAAGTTTTAGAAATGTTTAGGATTTTTTTTGAATTTATTTGACTTTTCTTATTAGTTATTATATATAAATAAATAAAAATAGATATCCGCTACTGTTCCGAGGAACAGTTGCATCATCAACCCGAGCCCCGCAGGATAATAGAAAAAGAAAAAAAAATTAAACGAACTCTACTTTTCAAATATGTCCAGGATCAAATCCTTATAATCCTAATCTATCCTAAGTAAAGAAATTGACAAGTATTCCAATATGAACCGTTCGGGACCCGTAGAAAACCAAAAACCTTCTCATTAAACCCTTGCCAAAATCCCACCGCGTAAACCATGTGTGCGCCACCTTCCTCCCCGTCGCCGGCCAGGCCATCGCCGGCCGTCCAGCGCTGTGCACGGCGGTTGCGACAGAGCAGCACAAGCAGCAGCCGCAACTTTAACAGAGATCAGAACCAACACTCTGGCCAACTTCGTGACGGGTTTGCGAACGCAATACTTGATCATTTTACGAACCCTCTTTGCAGGTGCGTAGCTAACATAACCGAGTATAACATCTTTTATTTAGTTTAGATCATGTCGCGTTGTGCATGAAGCAAATGAGATCCAAAAATTGCGAAACAAATTCGATTTCGGACGACTAGAAACTGACCCAATCACCCCTCTTTGGGGAAAAATCTTGATCAATTGAGTAGATTCCGGCAAAAACTGTTTGAACCACAATTTAGTCCTCACATAGCACTTCTAACCCTGTCTATTATTTTAATTTCTAATTCACCGTATGAAAATATTTTCGACTTCAAACCTTGAGAAAAAAAGTTTTTGAAAACATGAAATTTTTAGAAAATTAATCGATATGGCGTGCGTCCCGACAAATCGGGCGACGTGGTCGCAAACCATACGCATCAGTGCATATCCGTCAAGATACCCCGTATCGGCACTTTGCAAACTAGCATATAACTTTGTGCACGTTCGTCGTATTGAGACGAAACTTGCGCCAACAGGACCGAATCATTTTTTTGGTCTTGTACGCCAAGTTTGGTTCAAATCTGAAAAGGTGGACTAGAACGCCTTTTTGGCGGGCCCGCGATCCGATCCAACGAGCAAAATTATGCACGACCCACAGGAATCCAACATTGGAAATACGGTTGGGTTCATCTCCTCAAATCGGACCCGTAGACATGTAGTTTGATGACTTTAGAGACCATAGATACTGGCACACATTTTGGTACAAAATGGGTCCAACGTCGGACATCGTTTGACCCAAAATTATGATTTTGCCCCTGTTCCAGAATTGGACTTCTGGACAGGCATTTTCTAGACATATCTTTTATACCAAACACGTTCGTGATGTTTGTTTCAGCATCCGGAGCTCCTTGTGGGTTTTGACTTTCGTGCTAACGATTCAGACAGTTGGATTTTGCGACATCTCGCACCACCTCAGGCAGGATACCTTGCCATATTTACTGCTAATATTTAGTTGCATTTTTATTTAGTTATTGTATATTCCTGTCTGTTTATTTCCAGTTCTTTCAGTTGATTTACTTGCTTGCTTTCCGTGATATATGATCTTCTTGTCTTTAAATTAAGCATAGGGACCTAGAGTTAAGGGACTACCATCTGTAGTGTATTGCATAAACCTTGACACAGTTGTACCATAAAATATATGTAAGATGAATAGCATGTAGAGGTACTTGTGTATTGGCTGATAACCCGTGCGCATGCGTTAGGTCTATCTACTAATAGAGGCATGTTAGGAGACTTAACAGTTAGTAAAGATACATGATCGCGGATGCGACTTAGATAGGTGCATCGTATGGAAAGAACATTTTCTTATCATATGGGCTTCTATTACACATCCCTATAACCCGAAAGCTCCGCTGGAGATATGGGTATGCTTACCCCCTCAGGTTGGCCACTGTTGTTTTTTGAAAGTCATGCGCTTAGGTCACTGGTGCCCAAGTGGGGACTATATCAGATCCTATTACAGCCAGGGCTCATGTGACGAAAGGTTTGTTCTTAACTGCATAAACATATTAGAATATTAAGATAACTCTAGTCAATGTCATGTCACCCCCGTTCCATTAGTAGCTTGGGACAATGTCGCATCGCGGAATAGTGTGCTACCCCTTGTCCTTGTTTGGTTGTAGGGATAGTCCACTGTTTCGATGATGATATATTAGATCTTGTTGCGATTGGGACTATTTTACTTCACTTGTGATTTATGACATATTATATATTCAGTTATGTGGCATGTTCTTCCTGTATCTTGTTACGTCCCTCTGAGGACCTGGTAATCTCTCCAAGTGTGTGCTTCTGTATATTTACAGGTGTTCTAGCCAAGGCCATCATCTTTTACACTCTCTCGACGATGATTGCTCTTGGTTCTTCCTGTTATTTTACTCATCCTTTCCTTGTATATTTTCTCTCATTTAAAAAAGTTGGTAGTGCATTTGTCTCCGCCCTACTACATGTATAAATGACAAAATTTCTAGTTGATTTATAATATTATTCTTTCATTTTATGGATGATATTTAGTTATCATGGTTTACTGCAAATTTACAGCTTATGTATACATACGAGATTTTCATATATTGGAGTATACTTCATATGTGTGCAGCTGGCATGTCTACGTACTTAGTCCTAAGTATTTTGGGACCGGGGCGTTACATATTTTTGTGGTGGCCCATGCAGGTCAAGTTCATCACTTCGGTTACGTTATTGTACTGATGTGAGCCTGTATATAGGATTAGAATCTAGCTACCTCACCCACATGCTTGATACCCTCCATTGAATTCCATTCTCGAACTCTCGTTTGATAACGTCGATTTGCCCCTTGTTTCATCCATTTCTACCGTAATTCATATCTTTCCCTTCTTTGCTTGATAAAGGTTAGGAAGGTAACTCATACTAGGTATACGTGTATAATGCTCAATTACCCTATTAGTTGAATTCTTATAAGTTGGGTAGAATGTCCCATGACCTATCATTCACCTTGTCCTTGCAACCCTTTAGAGAGAGTACTCAGGAGATTACTTAGACTAAAGACCTTAAGGGTCCATACCCCATTAGTTCAATGAAGGCCTTAAATAAGAAAATAGTAGGACAACTGTAGAGACATTAACACCGAACGAGTCTTTTAGTTTGACGAACTTGAACTGCTTGTGTTTTCTTTTAATCATAAATCTCGCGTACTTATGTTTTTACTATCTTAACTAAATGCTGCAATTATAGCAAAGTTTTTGTAAACTTATTCTTTATCAAGCTTGTTCAAGATGCGTGTTTATAGGGGACGCCCAGTAACATATTATCTACTTAGAATCGCCAGTGACACAGAGGAAGAAGACAAACCCTGCGAAAATGCCAATGTCTGTCTTATGGCTTTTGATAAGGTATCCTCAAACCCTTTGTATGATGATTTTACTTTTGATGAATTAGAAAATACCTTTAGCGAATTACTTGAAGAACACAAAACTATGCTTGACAAGTATTAGCAATCTCGAAAAGAGATTAAGGCATACACAACCGAGATAGCTAGACTGTCCAGTCTTATTGAAGATATTAAAGAGACGTCTACTACCGGTAACATAGAAGAGATAGCCAAACTCAAAGTAGACTATCATGATGCTATCCTCAAAGTTGATAAGAAAGAAAGAGACTATGTCAAAGTACAAGAGTTATATGACATAGAGAAGAAGAAGCACTTAGTCACAGAACAAAGACTCTCAGACAAGACTACTAAATATGAAGAGTCTGTTGTGGTTTCTAAAAAGTTAAAAATCAAGTTAGGCAAACAGGCAATACCTGTGACATAGCCTAAGTTTAGTCCTAATGCTAAGCATACACCAAAGAGGACTAAAAATTAGAAAGCACGAAAGAAACACGACTATCACCATGCTTTCACTTATAGGTTTTCAAAAAAACCAAATAAGCATGTCAACACAGTTTCAACTACCACTGGTTCTAAACTCACTTACACATATTATGGTACTCATGGACACATATCACAGTATTCTTTAGCAAGGAAACTTGTTGACAATCGCAGTTTATTTTGGAGACCTAAGACTAATCAATATGGACCCTTCAGTAAATGGGTACTAAAGGATTCGTCTACTTGTTTTGTAGGTGGACCCTCAACCCTCTCATGCTAAAAGCAAGTAGATTCTCGATAGCGGATGTTCGCGGCACATGACTGGTGATGCATCTTTGTTTGCTAAGCTATCGATGAAGAAAGAAGGATACGTCTCCTTCGAAAATAACCTGAGAGGTGATATAATTGGCAATGGCACTGTTGGTATATCTCCTTATCCCGTAATAAAGGATGTTTTTCTAGTCACAGAATTGAAATATAACCTACTAACTATAAGTCATTTGGCTGAAAATGGTTATGGTATCAACTTTGTAAAAGATAAATGTACCATATATAATATGTCATCTGGTAATCTCGTATATAAAAGGATTAGAGAAGACAATATTTATGTTTTCTTTTTGCAGAGTACTAATAATACAGGAAGATGCCTAGTAGATAATTTAGATGAAAGCTGACTATGGTACATGAGACTAGGGCATGCAAATATGGACACAATCTCACGACTGAGCACTAAGAAGTTGGTAAAAGGACTCCCCGAGATTCCATTCAAGAGAGATTTGGTATGTGCTTATTGTGAAAAGAACAAAGCACACAGGTCTACATTTAAATCCATCAACGTTGTAAGTACTTCTAGACCTTTGCAGTTGATACATATAGATTTATTTGGTCCTAGTAGGGTCGCTAGTCTTGGCTGTAAGCTCTACACTTTTGTTATTGTTGATGATTTCTCTCGTTTTACTTGGGTTTACTTTTTATCAAACAAAAGTGATGCTATTTTTGAATTTCAGATATTTTACAAAAAGATACAAAATGAAAAAGGCTTCATGATTACTCATATCCGAAGTGATCATGGTGGCGAATTCGTAAATACTGATTTCAAAAAGTTTTGTGATGATAGTAGGTACTACCACAAATTTTCTTGTCCTAGAACTCCTCAACAGAATGGTGATGTAGAGCAGAAGAACCGTACTCTAAGTGAAATGGCTAGAGTCATGCTGAATCAGCATAATCTTCTTAAATATTTTTGGGCAGAAGCTGTTAGCACAGCCTGTCATGTTTTAAATAGGGTGTTAATTCGATCTATCTCGAAGAAAATACCATATGAACTTTGTTTTTTTTCTTATTTCAAAGTTTTTGGATGTCGCTGTTTTATCCTTAACACCAAGGACAACTTGGGTATGTTCTACTCTAAAGCAGACGAAGAGATATTTTTCGAATATGCTGCTAAGAGTAAGGGATATAGAATTTTCAATAAAAGGTCTATGATTGTTGAAGAATCCATTAACGTTACTTTTGATGAGCTCAATAGTCACAGATCTAGCGACATTAATGATGAAGGTGTACAAGCAAAAATCGATAAGAGTCATGTGGAAGATCTGGCTCATAAATTTGAATCATTAAAGTTCTTACCAGATCATCTAGAGACACTCATCATAGGTGATGTATCAAAAGGTGTAAGTACACGCTCCTCTCTTAGAGATTCTGAAATAGCAGCAAATGTAGCTTTTATTTCTCAAATAGAACCTAAGAATATAGAAATTGCCTTTTTTTTGATGAGTTTTGGATTAATGCCATACAAGAGGAACTAAATCAATTTGAGAGAAACCAAGTTTGGGAACTCGTTCCTAAAACTATTGGTCAATCGATAATTGGTACCAAATGGGTGTTCCGAAATAAACTTAGTGAAGATGGACAAGTTCTACGCAACAAAGCACATATAGTGGGACAAGGTTATAATCAAGAAGAAGGTATTGATTATGACGAGACATATGCTCCTGTTGCTAGACTAGAAGCTATCCGTATTTTTTTATGCATTTGCATGTTTTAATGATTTTAAATTATTTCAAATAGATGTGAAAAGTGCATTTTGAATGAATTTCTAAAAAAAGAAGTTTTTGTGAAACAACCCCCTGGTTTTGAAGTTTTTCAAAAACCTGATCACGTCTTCAAGCTTAAGAAAGCACTCTATGGACTCAAACAGGCACCTCGTGCTTGGTATGAACGCCTAAGTGCCTTCTTACTTGATAATGGTTTTTCAAAAGAAAGAGTTGATACAACTTTGTTTATCAAATCTTTAAATGATGACATTCTTCTTGTGCAAATATACGTTGATGGCATTATATTCGGTTCTACTAATAAAAAACTTTATCAAGAGTTTGCTAAGTGTATGCAGAGTGAATTTGAGATGAGTATGATGGGAGAGCTGAACTTCTTCCTAGGACTCCAGATCAAATAACAGTCAAAGGGAACATTCATCAATTAAGCAAAGTATACGAAGGATATACTGAAAAAGTACGATTTTGATAATGTAAAGCCTATCGAAACTCCAATGGCTACATCCACAAAGCTTGATACTGATGAAAGTGGCAAACCTGTCGACCAGCGTAAGTATCGAGGTATGATTGGTAGCTTATTATATTTAACTGTAAGTCGCCCTGATATTATGTTCAGTGTTTGCATCTGTACACGATACCAGACAAATCCTAAGGAATCACATCTAAGTGTCGTTAAGCGTATCTTCCGATACCTTAAGGGAACTTCTATAGTCGGCTTGTGGTATCCTAAAACCAAATCTTTTGACCTGATAGGTTACTCGGATGCGGATTTTACAGTATAAAAAGTAGACCGTAAAAGTACCAGCGGTACGTGTTATTTCCTAGGAAAGGCCTTAGTCTCTTGGTTTAGCAAGAAGCAAAATTCGGTAGCATTATCAACTACTAAGGCTGAGTATATCGTCGCAGCACGTTGCTGTACTCAAATTTTATGGATGAAGCAAACCCTAAAAGACTACAATCGGCACTATACTAAGATTCCCATTTCTTGTGATAACACTAGCACTATTAACCTGACTAAGAACCATGTATGTCACTCACGTACAAAATACATTGAGATTCATCATCACTTTTTACGTGATCACCAACAACACGGGGATATCTACCTAGAGTTTATTGACACAGATCATAACTAGCTGACATTTTCACAAAATCATTGGCTGAAGACCGATTTAACATAATGAGGCGAGAGCTCGGCATACTTGAATTTTCAGATTCATAGTGTAGTATGGTAATTAAATTTATTTTTATGACTCGTTACTTCGTAATTTATTTAACGAAAATTATTTTGGGTACAAGTCGAAAGGGCCCTTCTGTCATACAGGTGTAAATAGTCTGAAGCGACACGGTGCACGAGTCTTCGGACTACCGCTAGCTGGGATCCGGCCCCTACAGCTAACCCAAAGTAATAGAAGTTATTAAATGAAGAAGTCAACAGTCATAAATTCAATATTTAACACCAATACTGCATTTATGGCATTGGAAATACAAGCAGCTGAACTAGGACCGAACCCTGACCGAGTTCGGACCGAGTTCGGACCGAGTTCGGTCGGCGCTGTTCAGCTTCCAGAACTGATCAACCGGCCCTAGCCCTATTTATACCCCTTCTTCCTTCCATTTTTTCTCACCACCAAACCGAGAATTACCCTCTACTACTCCCAAGATCACTTCCTCCTCCTTTCTTTCAAGCTTCTCAGGAGTTTAAGTGGGCTATGCCTCTCCATCTTCTTTCTCTTTTCTAAGGTACTCCATTTTTCCCTTCCTCTCATCTGTGGCACCCAAGAGTCAGAAAAGAAAGGTTGATTCCTCATATGCAGGATCTTCCTCTTCTGGTTACGTCCCCACTAATGTATTCAGTCCAGCTAGATCCATAGGTTTTGATGATTTTGATTCCGATCTTTTTCCTGACAATGAATTTTCGGACCTTTGGTTTGATTACTTTTCTAGTCGTAGAATATATGCTGGAGCACGTGTGAACTTTACTATATTTTCTGAATACGCTCCCACATTCGACCGTCTCGGCTTTCATAACTTTTTTGAAGTAGCCGAGAATATCTATGATAACGCTGTCCGTATGTTTTACTGCAACTTGCAAGTAAAACCTAATAAAAATTTCTATTCTTACGTTGCTGGGCAAGAATTAGAATTCAGCGCCACCGACATCAGTGAATATTTCCATGTTCCTGATGTGGTTGAAGCATTAGTTGATATCCATCACATCCAATTCCCTAAAAATGTCACTCTCGATTCCTTCAAAGAATTTCTTTACCATCCCAGACCTGTTCCTAGAAGAGTCTATTCTAAGCATCTCAACCAAAACTTCTATGAACTACATAGGTTTATTTTCTCTGTTTTTCTTCCGAAGAAAGGTTCTCCTGATGAGATCACTTTTTTGGAGTTATCCGCCATGTATCATATCCACTTTGGCATTCCATTTTTGTCACGACCCGCACCCACTGTTAGGGTACGAGAACGTAACAACGCCCAGCCTACGCCACAGTGTCGGCAGTAGAACGCTGTCCTAGGTCACATCATCTAACAATATAATGCTAAGCAGATACAGTCTCAATCACATTTAAGGTAGAGCATGATAAGGTTAGATAAAACATAAAATCCAAAGAGATACGGGAGATAGAAGTCTAAGTGTCTAAGATACAAAAACCCAGAAATACATCTCAAAACTCAAATACAGTAATCCAAAAAGTAAATACAACTCCAGACAAATGAAATAACTATCTAAACAACCTCTAAGGTGTCTCCTCTAGGCTAGCAAGCAACCTCCAAGCTATCTGTAAAATTTATCAACAGGTCTAGTCAGAACAGGAACGAGCACATCTCATCTAGAAAATCCAAGTAAATGACAGAGAACTATAAAGCAGTTATAGGCAGTTGTATTGATGAAAATGGCAGTTTATATTCAGGTGATGGTAAGAAAGACAGATAAGGTACAAGAAAAGTAAATAACTAAACAAGAGAATAATCATAGCAATGAATTCTGTAAAAATAGAACTAGCTGAACCAGGATAATATGATATGAAGTCCAGACAACAATGTAGACCAGTGTAACTCCAATGTAAGTCTAGTACAAGATGAATCTAATACAAGATGAATCCAGTAAGGGACGATTCCAGTTATAGTGATCAATGATTCCAGGGTGAGTCCAACCTATACTCTAACAGTGTGTTTTAAAATACCGAGATCGACATGTAAACGGCTGTGGGTAATCCGGCATACCTCTCACTGATCAGGCGAGAGATGGCTATCATTCCAGTAGATTCCAGTAGGGGTGATTCCAGTAATGGGGTATGTCTACATGTCTTACTCTAGTATTTCCCCTAGCAGCAAGTAAATCCAGAATTTTGACACAATGATTCAAGATGAGTCCAGCCAAAATATAATGATACCAGTAAATGATTCCAGTAAATGATTCCAGTAATAGATTCCAGTTAAATGATTCCAGTAAATAATTTCAGTAAATGAAGCCGGAAATGAAGAAACCAGTAATAGAGGCCAGAAAATAAATGTGTGTCGTATACATGAATCCAGTAATATCCACACGTGTTGTAACAAAGAATCGCATACAACTAACTAGAACTGAAATACAGTAATTGACAAATAAATGAGAGAACTATCAGAGAATGTACTCGCCTGATAACCTGAACAGCTGATAAGTATAGGGGGTCCAACTGAAGCCACAGAGTCCTATTTAAAGCAACACAGGTTACAAGGTGTCTGGCTCCTAATTAGAACATCACAAATCACAACATGTCCAGAAGGGTAATATAAAGCACTACAATGCATTCTACATGAATCTAGGTCAAACTAGGCCAAAGTCAACCCTTGGTCAACTCTGGACTAAAATTAGTCTAACCTCTAACTAAAATATTTCTATCATGTGGACTAAAATTAATGTCATGTGGGCCATGCCTAACTAGTGTGTGGGTCCCACTAGAGTCAAACTACCCCCGGGTCCCCGTTTCAAGTCGGATAGAGTTGAAATTCGAACCCGACTCAAATAACCCCAAAATAATATCATAAATAATAAAATAATATCAAAATAATTCAAAGAGGTCAAATGCAAAAATATCTTTAGGCCAAAAATGACATTAAAATATCATAATCACATGGTTAGACTCTAGGTCAAACAGTCTCTAGGGTTTCTCTAGCAAAACGTCAAAACCACAAGTCATTGATTTAAATAATTTTAAAATAATTTAAAATCACCAAAAATCATATCATGAATTAAATATTATTATTAAAATAATTATAAATGCGAAATTTCAAAATTACCCTCATTTGGGAAACTGGGTGCTACAACTCTGCCCACCTTAGAAAAATTTCGTCCTCGAAATTAAAATGTCCATACTCCCTCTAGGTCAAACCCCCACAATCAAAGTCCCAGATTAAAATAAATCATGTGATCAAAAGGGCGACATACAGGGTCATGGCATACGGTGGTAGTGAAAGTCTCATCTAGGTATACTAGTCATGCTAACCGAAACGGTCATAGGGTATCAAAACATACAAGCAATTTAGGGTGCTAAACTAGAGAAGTTACAAAAACAACAAACCATCAAAACTGTAAGGCGATCTACCATCCTATATGAAACTGGTACTTATCAAAACAAAATAAAGGCAACTACCAATTATCTGAAAAAGGGTACAGAAAATCAAATTCAAAAATTAAGGAATTGAAAATCACTTGCATTGAAATCCAAATCACAATATATATATATACAGAGAGAGCGTTAGAGAGGAAAAACTAGCATTATGTAATGTTATGTGGTTTGTGTGTGTATGGGTGTATGTGAAATATATATGAAATTGTATATGAGCTATCCTGTTACACTACTCATGGCATATGGGTTAACAACCTACAATACACAACCTATTTAATCATAACATGCATGGCTAACCATAAACATCTATAAGAGGTAGAGATTTAGTTATGTATATACATATATTATAACATGTATGCCTAAGCTCTATATATATTTATACAAGTATGTGATCATAACATAGAGAGGAAAGGTTAGGTTACATGACAGCGTATACTAAGTTAGGGTGTGTGTGTCCTTGTACAGGGTTATAGCTTAGTATTGAAAGGTTAAACCCAGTTTTAGTTCAGCATTTACATACAAAATTTGAAAATAAGCTAACATTTAAACCAGTGTAATATTAACATAATACAGTCTCAGATTTTACAAATTTAACATAACTTAACCAATTTCTCTAAAAATTGAAACTCTGCAGATATCATACTTGTGCAGTTATGTAGACAAAACTAATAACATGAAATTTATATTTAAATTACGAATTTAAACTGGAAAAGCAGAAAACCAGAAATATTGGAGTTTTGAAAATTTTAACATTAACAACATATTAATATGTATTTAGATAGGTGGAAAATCAAGTGTAGCATGCATACGTATCAGGCAAGTGTCCACTATGTAAATATACTCATATATTCTCATGTCCCAAAAAAATTAATTCAACGTTAAGACCAACATTTAGATTCCTACCAAGATCGCAAAATAGGTGGTTAACGAAATCAAGGCAGTTTTATTATTATTATTCAATACTAGAATAATAGCAAGAAGGAAATAACGATAAAAGCTGTTTGCTTATTTGCCTAAAAGAAGGAACCATTTTGAAACCAGAGCTAAATATCAAATCCAAGATAAAGTCTAGCAAAATCATCGATTCATTGTATTAAGAAGAAACTCGTAGCAAGAAGTTACACAAGCTACTCCTAAGTTAAATAATTAGAAGCAAAACAAAGCAAAACAAATAATAATTCTTTTTGAAGGACTGCATCAAAGTAGAGAAAACATGCTTGAAAATATTTAAGGTATAATCTAATAATCATATGCGTCTATCCAAAATTATGGTACTCTAAATCCCCGTCATACTAGTAAGCAAGGCTACGATAATCACAGAGTCCTTGACTTATGCACATACCTCTAGAATCGTGGTATTTAACATTTTTGCGATGCCGCTAGCTTGGCTGCGAAAACCTTAAATTCCCACACCCGAGAAATATATCCAGAGTCAGACTATATATCCTCACCATGCTGGCTAATGTGACTATAGAAGACTAGATTCCATAACATAGATGACCTAGCCCATATAATTTTATCTTGTCAAAAAAAATTAAATTAAATCAACAATGAATACCCATAAATCAAATCAAATTTATCAACGAACTTCAAAATTCAAAATAAATAAAAATCCATCAAAATACAACTCGGATGCAACAGCTATCATCAAGATTCAAAATTCGACAATTATTCATCAAAATCAATGAATACAACTCAAATTCAACCATAATCCATCAAAATCAAATTTAACAACAGTAAGTAAAAATAAATCAAATCAAGGGAAAAAAAGAGTTCTCAAATCGAAGTTAAAATAAGATTCTCAAGGGTCGTTCCAAAAATCTCCCAAGGGTTTCTAACTGTGATTGAGTACCTTCAAGATATATCATATTTCTACTGCAGGCTGTAGTGGTACTCAAGTTCGAATACCACTACATAAACTCGACCTGCATGGGCCACCACTAAAAACGTGTCACGACCCGCACCCACTATTAGGGTACGAGAACGTAACAACGCCCAGCCTACGCCGCAGTATTGGCAGTAGAACATTGTCCTAGGTCACATCATCTAACAATATAATGCTAAGCATATACAGTCTCAATCACATTTAAGGTAGAGCATGATAAGGTTAGATAAAACATAAAATCCAAAGAGATACGGGAGATAGAAGTCTAAGTGTCTAAGATACAAAAACCCAGAAATATATCTTAAAACTCAAATACAGTAATCCACAAAGTAAATACAACTCCAGACAAATAAAATAACTATCTAAACAACCTCTAAGGTGTCTCCTCTAGGCTAGCAGGCAACCTCCAAGCTATCTGTAAAATTTATCAATAGGTCCAGTCAGGACAGGAACGAGCACATCTCATCTAGAAAACCCAAGTAAATGGCAGAGAACTATAAAGCAGTTATAGGCAGTTGTATTGATGAAAATGGCAGTTTATATTCAGGTGATGGTAAGAAAGACAAATAAGGTACAAGGAAAGTAAATAACTAAACAAGAGAAGAATCATAGCAATGAAGTCTGTAAAAATAGAACTAGCTAAACCAGGGTAATATGATATGAAGTCCAGACAACAATGTAGACCAGTGTAACTCCAATGTAAGTCCAGTACAAGATGAATCTAATACAAAATGAATCCAGTAAGGGACGATTCCAGTTATAGTGATCAATGATTCCAGGGTGAGTCCAGCCTATACTCTAACAGCGTGTTTTAAAATACCGAGATCGACATGTAAACGGCTGTGGGTAATCCGGCACACCTCTCACTGATCAGGTGAGAGATGGCTATCATTCCAGTAGATTCCAGTAGGGGTGATTCCAGTAATGGGGTATGTCTACATGTCTTACTCTAGTATTTTCCCTCCTAGCAAGTGAATCCAGAATTCCGACACAATGATTCAAGATGAGTCCAGCCAAAATATAATGATACCAGTAAATGATTCCAGTAAATAATTCCAGTAAATGATTCCAGTTAAATGATTCCAGTAAATAATTTCAGTAAATGAAGCCGGAAATGATGATACCAGTAATAGAGGCCAGAAAATAAATGTGTGTCGTATACATAAATCCAGTAATATCTACACGTGTTGTAACAGAGAATCGCATACAACTAACTAGAACTGAAATACAGTAATTGACAAATAAACAAGAGAGAGAGAGAGTGTGGATGAGAATAATGAAATGAACTTGAGCCTATCCTCTCCCAAAGTGGCTGGCCATATGGGGATATTTGTCCTATTATGGTAAGGTCCAAAATGCCCCCACTAACCTATTCTATGAGTATTAGGAAAGGGCTAATTGGTTGGGGCTAAATTAGTCATTCTAAAGTCTCTAATCACACTAACCTTATCCATAAAAATTAGTCTAACCTCTAACTAAAATATTTCTATCATGTGGACTAAAATTAATATCATGTGGGCCATGCCTAACTAGTGTGTGGGTCCCACTAGAGTCAAACTACCCCCGGGTCCCCGTTTCAAGTCGGATTGAGTTGAAATTCGAACCCGACTCAAATAACCCCAAAACAATATCATAAATAATAAAATAATATCAAAATAATTCAAAGAGGTCAAATGCAAAAATATCCTTAGGCCAAAAATGACATTAAAATATCATAATCACATGGTTAGGCTCTAGGTCAAACAGTCTCTAGGGTTTCACTAGCAAAACGTCAAAACCACAAGTCATTGATTTAAATAATTTTAAAATAATTTAAAATCACCAAAAATCATATCATGAATTAAATATTATTATTAAAATAATTATAAATACGAAATTTTAAAATTACCCTTATTTGGGAAACTGGGTGCTACAATTTTCTGTCCCCAAGGCCATGATGGCTTGGATGCTGAACTACAGAAATGTAGGACGCAACCTAGTCTATCCCATGCATTTGGCCTCTATCTTTCGAAGGTTTGAAATCGATCTTCAAACCTATTCTTATTCCTCCACAGCCATAGAGCTCAGTAGGTCTAGGCTATACCCTACTCCTTCTCTACCTCCTGGTGTTGAGCCTGTTCCAGATGCTGACCCTGAGGCTTCTCCTCCTGATGCTGCTGCTCCAGCCCCTGGTCTAGGTTTTGACCCTGGTTTTTATCAGCAATTTGATGACTTTGTTGCTCTCTCTGCACAACGTCATCAGAGCTATCTTGACTCAGAGTTCCGCCACATCATCTAGGCTCAGGTGTTGCGGAATGGCACTGCTGATCTCCACTGGAGTCTCTCCCATAACCCATCACATCCAGTGACTATACTTACTCACCCCGGCTTCCCAGGACCCAGGTTCGGATATAAGGTAAATTTTTCTTACTTCGATCCTACTGCTGCATATTTTTTTCCGGATGCTCCTGGCGGTGACGACACTACTATGTGATGCGGACTTGAGCTGGTGGGTTATGGATAGGACTGTTAGATGATGATCTATGATGTAGTTTTCTTTTATGTCTAAACTTTTCAGTTAGACATTTTATTAGCACTTTGTGATGATGATGATTGTATCTTTATTTTTATGCATGACATTTTCAGTCTTTTCAGTACTAGTTATTTTTTATGCACTTTGTGGAACTGTTGTTATTTGGTTATCTCTTTAGTATCACTTTGTCTCTTTGATGAACATTGTTGGCTTCACACATTACGGGGGAGCCAAAAACCATTTTTTTTATTGACAAAGGGGGAGAAAGAGTACAATACCAAAAATCAACAATCAAAGAAAGACAACCAAAACCATCTTTCAGGTAATTTTATTTGTTCTATTTTTAGATATATTTTGGTATAGACTCAAGTTTGTCAATTATCAAAATGGGGGAGATTGTTGGCCCATTCCATGGTCACACCCGATTTTAATAATCGACATGAACTTAAGTCAATATACAAAATATACGAACTGCTGCTAATCATTTCAGGACATGTGAAATCAATGTCAACAAGCGTACTACTACATCATCAAGCACGTAAATCATCAATCTGAAGCTTACTCTCATTGGAATCCAGTCCGAGTCATTTTACAATTTATTTTGTATTTTATCTTTATTGAGTCTAGGATTTAAATTATAAGATCGACTAGGTAATACTGGCTTAGGTTAATCTTAGCCCACTTTTCTATAAAGCCTACATATTCATATTTTATCCACCAAAAAGTTTAATTTTATTTTTGTAACAAAATTTGACAAATGTTCAATATTTTCCTAGACAGAACTCAAACCGAGTTCGGCCCGAGTTCGGTCCGAACTCTGCCCGAGTTCGGTCTGTTTAAATTCAAATATTTGTTGCCTCCAAATCTTCATGCAACGTTCATATGCAAAACTTTGCATCATTACTCTACCAGAACTCTGCCCGAGTTTGGTCCCAGAAAACACCTATAAATAGAAGATAGTTTTTCATTTCAAATCACTCATTCATTCTTCATCTTCTCTTCTCTATTCAATAATTGTTTTCATCCGATCAAAAAAATTTATATCACACCTACACTCTTCTTTGCCAAAAGCCAGTAATATCTATTTCGATCTAGAGTCTTTTGGTTCTCAAGAGTTGTAAAGAGGTTGTTCAAACTACATAAATTATCTCTGTTGTGGAGCCGGTCGTGCACTTGTCACCAAGTACGGTGTTGTAAGAGACTGCATGCTCATAATTAGCTTGTGCCTTAGTGGATTAACATCGAGCAAGAGTACTCGACACTGGATTAGTCCTCTCAGAGAGATACAAGTATACATCGCTGTGTCACTGAGTTTGATCTCTCTATCTTTTGCTTTATTTATTTACTGTCTCTTATTTATAGCCATAGTTATCTGTTTATAATTTTTAAATTGGTGATTATTTTCCACTGTACTCACACTCACTCTATTCACCCCCCTCTAGAGGTGCTCAACGATCCTACAACTAGTTGATGGTGATGTCAGGCCAATTGCAAAAAACGTCGCCAATGTTGCTGAAGATAAAGAAATGGTGAATGCAATGACCAATGCTTCTGAAACAGCAATACTAGAAGTATTTGCTACAACCTTTGGAGTTGAAGCACTGGTAACCGGAGGTTCTGGGGATGAAGATATATCAATACAAATTGCCACAGGGTCAACATCAAGTAACTCTTGCTGAAAAAAATAGTAAAAATATCACCTTGTGGAGAAGAAGCACCCCCGGGTGACATTGTCTTTTGTTTCAGAGAAGAAGATACAGGAGAAGTCGCAGTCTTCCTTCCCATGACTTTGGTATTCAATAACTTTTGTTTGGCCGAATGCTTGAATAAAGGTTGAGGAGAAACGACAACAGTAGTAAAGACATACGATTGGGGCTGTACTTCTTCAGGAGCAGACCGTTCTTTACTTGTCTCCACTTTGGGACCTATACTTTCTCTTCTAAACGAGGATGGGGTCGATCCCCTAAGGGAAGTAGTCATGCCCGATGACAAACCAACTTCTATCTGCCATGTCTGAAGTCTGGTCCTGGCTCTGGGTCTCTCAACGGTAGCTATTTCTTCTGTCCCATCCCTTCCCAAACTAGGAGAAGGAGGAATATCTTAAGGTGACTGGGTGGTGGCTCATACTCTTGACTTCTTGGCAGCCTTCTTAGCGGGGATTTCTCTTTCCGTTTCTTGAGAAGACTGCTCAATGGATCTTGAGTTTCATCAACTAAATCCATATTTATAGTTTCTAGAGGATCCTCGGCAGAGAGATCCTCTTCAGCTTCAGTCAAATATATAGTAGTTGTATCTCCATCAAACACTTTACGAGTACTGATGAAACTATCACTCATCGAATAACCTCCAAAGAAAGTGTTGGCTAAGGTATAGAAGCATGCGTAACTCAAGATATGCGACCATCTTCTACAGTAGCAGAAGGCATGGTAAATAGAACCCGTATGCCTCTTACATTGTAATGTCTCCATCCACGGGAACCATCAATCAGATGCCCGAAAGCTTTAGACAAGTGGTTGCATTCCCAACATGCAATTGATCATAGCCGAACTAGCGACCAAAGTAACTTGGCAGATACGGCTCTAAAAGCAGTTGTTCTCGAATCGGTACACCAGATGAGAGGGACTAATTGTTTTCAACCAATTAAAGGCTTCAGGAGAAGGACGAGAACCTATGGGCTCTAAATCTTGGATAGGGTTTTCATATCCAAATGGAGGAGGAGTACAAAAAAATCTACAGTCTATGCCCTATTTAGTGCTTTTCTGCAATCAGATAAAGACATAACCTTCCATTTTGCCTCAACAAATCTGCCAATGAAATTAACTGCCAACGCTCCTCCGACCCCAAGGTCAGGATCCATCAATGAAGGGTGATGCAATAACAACCATCCAAATAGATATGTTTGTGGCATCTCGGTACGTGGGTATCATTTTCGGTTATTAGGCTTTTCCATCAAACTATCAATAAAGCTTCGGAGTCCCGCATTCAACCTACTGGTCATGGCTGAGAGAATATCCATTTTGTATCCGAATACCAAGCGCACTACTGCAAAAAGAATGCTACGATGGATTCGGTCAACAATACTAGCACCTGGGATGACAAATCATCGTTACCATAGGGAAAGAAAGCATGCTAAAGTAGCTTATGAAGATAAATCGATACCACTATGCCTTATATAAATTTCCAGAGGGGTATTGACATCATAGTCATTCTAAGGTTTGGCCAACTCTGTATTAGCTCGGCCAGTCTCCTCTATCAGTTGAGAAATAGTTTGAGCATCAAGCGGCTCAAAAGAGAGAGGCGTACATTTAGATTGATCTTGCACTTTAGGGTCTGTATTATGACCGAAGAAGAGGTAGACCAACCACTTAGTGATATAGCATGTGGCACCAGTCTTATATAGATGCATGCAGGTGGTAAAGTGATACAACAATTCATCTAAAACTGCTACCATCTGAGGATTCACTTTGGCTAAATCCTCTAACTCGTCTTCTGTCAGTAGGTATTTTTGATAAGGGTTATCGCCGATTGGAAGATGAGAAAGAAATTGTATTTCATGGAGTGCGTAGCCTAGTTCTCCGTGAGGAGTGGCAATGGTACCAGTCCTACTGTTATACCTTTCTACTAAGCCAAAAATAAGTTGGAGTGATTTTGGATTCCACAAGTGGTGGTCAGAACAGCTTCGTAGAGTCCTAGTTCTTGTAGCTTCTCACGAAAGTTGTCGAGAATCCATATAGAAAGACGGTTCCAACGGACAATCTCCGGATGCATTAAGCCGGTTAGTCTTATTCTAGTATTGCGAGGATATTCTCCCTCAGATGCAACATGTATATTTGCAAAGATAGGGATTCTGACGGGTTTTATTACGGCTGTATCATCAGACGGTACACAACCTGGTCTCAAACCGCATAAACAGGAACTATACTGATCAGATCTGCAGAGAAAGAAGTCTTTGTTGTGCTCCCCATGACGGTGACATATTTTTCCTACTCTAGCTTAAGGAGTCAAATCCCATGGCATCTTTTTAGGGTACCTAGCATGAGTATATTGAGATAAAGATAGATTTTTTATTATCTCAGGTAGATATACCAATGTATCTCCTCTTACAAAAGCCCATCAGTCCTTTCTTAACTTGAGCTAAGAGTCTACAACTACGGCCTCTCTAAAGAGGAAAGCTGGGTTTTTATAAGAATGTGTGTCCTCAGACAGAAAAGGAGTACAACTTATCAAACAAAGCAGAGTCTTATAATTTTGACTCTCCAACATAGCTCCCCGGGTCTCAGGCAGGTCATACTATGGAAAAGGGATATGAGACAAGTCTTCCTGGTACTCAGACACCCGAAAAACAGATGCCAGCTCCTCAGCATGAGGGTCTTCCCTCAAATCAACTACAAAAGAAAAAAATTCAGAGTTAAACTCTTGAAAAGATTGTTTCTTTAAAGAAATATTCTGTGCCTAATATGGATGGAGCAGGGTATAAAAAACAGTCGTCAGCCAGCGCATGCAGAATGACAATCTTCAAGTCAGATGGCGCATCAATCGATTAGCGCATGGTCTGCGCATAATGACAGATGGCGCAGCATGCTAAAAATATGTTAGATGGCGCATGGCATCATTTGTTATGATTTTTTAGCCCAACACTTTGAAAGAGGTGGCGCAATGAGCAGATGGCGCAAAGTATCGACCAACACTCGAAAAGAGGCAGTTGATATTGGCCTTGGTCGTGCTTCACGCGAATGGCACGAGCAGTTCTACTGTCGTCTTCTCCGTCCAAGTCTCTTACATTCCAAGGCTGGGTTCGCCTCTTCGGCTCTCGCCGACGGCATGATTTACTGTGGCACCCTCAGTGGGAGTACACGTGAAGTGGCTCCGCCACTTTCTTTACCTTCTCTGCGGCTGTGGATCTCTTCGGTGCCATTGAGATGAAAGTTTCGAAGGTTGGAGAAGAAAAAGAGCTTGAGAGAAAGAAATTGCAAAGTAAAAGTATTTTCTTCCTCTTTTCGACTGTTTAGAGGCAAAAGCTTAGTTGTAACAGTCGCGCTATCTGTGCCTGAAAGTCGGGTCAGTTACGATACTGCCCTGCGCCAACCGCTTCTTATTCAAAGTATTCCAAATTTTAAAGCTTTTCAAATTTGAAAACTTTGAAGGGGATCTTGTAGAAGCCTAAAAAGTACACTCAGCACCATGCGCTACTCATAAGAAGTGCCAACATTCAGATCATCAATTGACACCAGCAATCAAATGGCGCCAGACGTCATTAGGCACCATTCATCAAGTGGCGCTACCCGCCACGTGTCCATATTCTCGGAGAAGCTAAATAGTTATCATCATGACTGACAACACGTTAGTCGAGAAAAAATTGTTCAAATTCTGAGTGCGTGGCGCTCGAGGAGATTTTGTCAGACATGTCAGATCCGCCATAAATGACCAACAGCTATCTCGTGCCATCTGTAGTTGGTACGAGATAATTATTAGTATTATATCAGTCAATGGTGCCACTCAGCAGGTAGTGCCTGGCGCCACCCAACAGTGGGTGCCATTTGTTCAAATCATCCTGAAGTAGTTAGATAACGTGGCACACATGCCACTAATCTCAAAGAACGTGTCTCTGACACTGCTATGATCAAGCACATATTAATCACAGCATGCCATGTGTCAAAGCATTTAAACTAACTGTTCATGCCAAAGGATGAATGGCGCCACCCAACAGTGTGCGCCAATCAGAATAACTACTTAACGATTATCTCTAGAACTCTATAAATAGAGTTTTAAATCACTTTCAAAGGATCATTAATGATCATAATCTTCTGAGCACTTGATGCACCACTCTCCAAAGGATATCTTCTTCGACATTGTATCGTCCAAGGGATGCAGTGATCATCTTCTGATCAGGTTCCTATAGTTGTACTTTCCTATAAATTAATTATACTCTTGTACTTTTTTCTTAGTTTATAATCAAACTTTTATTTTCTGCAAACACATGGTAATATATATTGTAAAATAGAGATATCCGAACTAGAACAATGTGATGTGAGTTCAGACAGTACAATGTGAGTCCAGTGTGAGTCCAGTATAAGACACTAAACCAGTGTGTTTTGAAATACCCCTTTCGACATGTAAACGGTTAGGGGGTAAATACGATACATCGCACGCTTGGCAAGCATGCGATGACTATCTTTCCAGATTAGCCCAGTAGGGATGGTTCCAGCATGATTGGAAATGTTTACATGTCTACTCGAGTATTTCCTCGCCCAACAAGTACAGGTGAATCCATAACACGAAACGTAAATCGAGTATAAGTCTAGCCAGAACAATGTGATGCCAGTAGGTGATTCCAACGAGTGATTTTAGAAATAGAGGCCAGACAAGTAAAGTATGTGTGTCGCATGCAATGGATCCAAAAATACTAATCCGTGTTGTGCCAGAGAATCAAATAGAACTATACTAGAAGCTGAATCATAATAATCATCAAGTAAATAAAAATATCAGAGAATGTACTCACGTGCCGTCCAGAGCAATGACTGAGGATCGATGCACATAGTGGTGTCACACAAACCTATATATGAGATATACAAAGTTATTTAGTGTTCTAGAGTAAACAGTGTATTTGGACACATGATTTCTCTTCCCCCCATATCCTGTCATCTTTTGCACTCCACAGTATACCAAAACCCCTGCTGTTGTTTGTCACAAGCCTACCCTTCAAATCTTGTGAAGCCCCTAAAGCTCCTATGCACCTGCTCTTAAAACCCAACCCAAACCTTAGCTAATAGGTATAAGTTTTTTCCTTCACCCTCTACTGAACACATCATGTGCAGGCCTATCATTCCTGATACCATCCTCTCACACAAATATAGAGACTTGTACAACTAAATATCAGTCCACAATCTACTCGACACTTCTACACCCACACCTAGGATTTTCTCTCATCAGTTAGCCATTCTTGCCCTCTAATCAGTAAACTAATGCTTATACCCTCCCTTAAGACTGAACCAAATGGTCAAAAAAAAAGATGGTTAGGAAAACTGAACATAAGTGGATTAGGTGTGACTGAAACATTAAAAAGGTACTGGATAGATAATGAAATGGGGTTAAACATTATGGATTAACCCATTTATGCTTGAAACCAAACTATAAGACTGATTATATAGTTCTAATGACTGAATCTAAGGGGATGGACTGAACATCTAGTGATGAGTGGACAAAATACATGACCTCAACTTTGCAACTGGTATTTGTTAATCTAGGGACTGATACATCATGACAGTGGACTGATACTAAGAATTTTCCAAAACAGTCTCAAAACAATCTTAAGGGGAAGTGTGTAAGCACTACCAAAATAAGTCATATTACCAACAAAGTGTTGAGGTATTATCTTAGGGAGCCCCTGCCATGTACTCTGTGATGATGCAAAAAACTGGGAGTTTCTTGCAAGATGCAACAAACTAGAGAACAAACCAGAAAGAATGCACATGAGTTAGAAATGTACATACACGACCCTAACAGACAGTTAAGTGATTATGGAATATTTACAATAGACTATGGACTGAATTATGAAGAATTAAAAGGGGAAAAAATTAGTAAAAAATGATACTTTATTCTTGTAACTTAATGGAGGCACCAGAAAACCCATTTTTGACTGTGCTCTTACGAATGAGATGTTATATATGAGAACCCTTATCAAGCTGTCATCATCCTTCACAAATAGTGTTCAAGTCTAAACAATTGGACAGGTGTGAGCCATTAAGCAATTTATGTGACTAATACCTAACTGAGCAGTCTTTCAACTGGACTGATCAATAGGGAAATATTGGGACTGATCAAAATAAAACCCAGGTGGACTGAGCAATGTAATGAAGAACTGACCATCTAAAGTGATATGGCAAGTCTAATGTGGAATGATACCTACATTATATAGGACTGAAATAGTGAATGGACTGGACAATGGTTGACTGAACCATTAAAATTCTGAACTCAAAAAGGAAAGGACTAAACATTGAAGATGAAATGGTCAGAACAATAAGGACTGAATCAACTGATAGGATCTGATATATTCTACTGAACATGGCTACTGTGTATTTGAATTTGGGACTGCACAAGTGGTATTGACTGATACTCTAAGTTGGGGACACAAATGATACTCAAAATTAAGGTATAAACTGATAAGGAATGATACATGGAGTGATGGGTTAATCCTAATGTCTCTCTCTAATTTGAACATAAAGAGCCCCTTACTTATCTTTCATCCTAATACATATCATTCACTGATAAGACTGATACTTAATGTATAGACAGATAATCGAATGCAGGGTCTGAATTGATGTATTGACACTTACCTAGTCCACACGAGGACTTAACAGTAGTGAAGGAAAATGAAATGGGACTGATACAAAGGAAAAGTAGCGACTATATAATATCCTATTGACTGAACTTTTAAAGAATCAATAGCTAAGCTAATAAAACAGGGACGACATTATCAAACAGTGACAGAATAATGTATATACAAAAACCCCCAACTCAATTAACACACAAACCCCAATCTTAATTCACTAGATAGGCTTCCACCTCTAGACTATATTAATATATTCCTAAATTTAATGGTCAAACTGAATTTAGAGTAATTAATGCTCTTGGGTTCATTTCGTCAAATACTTAGTGTGCATATCCGATGCCCTCGTGATACGCACTCCAAATGGATCCAAACTTGATCCAAAGCATGCCTACATGATCTATATCATTAGTATGACCTAATCTACCAATCTCACAAACCCTAGAATCCTAATTTCAGATTTCCCCTAATTCTTCTAATCTAGCTAGAGACTAACTAAAGTTCAATTAGGCTAGTCCTAATCATCTAGTTGGATGGTCATGACAGGTTGGTTTGGGTCTTCTAGGATGACTAACCACTATTCTAGTCAAAGGTTAACAGTTAGTCACATTCAAGTATAACACATGCACCATATTAATTATTTAAATAATTAACCAAAATATAAAGTTTAGTTTTAAAAAATTAATTACCACTCAAGATATAATATAAAATTATACTAATAATAGTAATTAGAAAAAAGTCAAAAAATACCCATGTTCTAGGAAAGTGGTGGTTATAAACCTACACCCCTTATAAAAATTTTGTCCTCAAAATTTAGAGTTGGTCGTTCTCCTTCTAGGTCAAACCCCCGACAATCAAAGTCAAAAAATTTCTATCTAACAACATGCAAGATCATGATCCTATTAGTTGTGATTTTACCATCTCAAACAGGGTCACTATACTATCTAGCACAGCACAAAATATTCTAATAGGTACTAATAGTATTATACAATAAGATGGAAAAGAAGGTCAGGAAAAGACAGACCTGCTAACTTGTCACCCGTAGCGTTGGCCGCCTCGACCGTCGGCACAAAAGCCCTGCCCCTCTGGGGTATTTCCTTCTGATGGTACGGGGCATGGTGCTGCACCACAGGTGGCCTAGCTCCCTCTCTCTGACCCTGTGCTCCGCTAAATGAAGGTACGGTGGGGAAATCCTTCATCTGGTGAGCAGCGGATCCACAGAATAAACACACCTTCAACCTTCTTCTGCAAACATCCTAAGTGTGTCCCGACTTCCTGCAGTAGGCACAAGTGGTCATCCTCTGGTCCTGTCCCAGATGCTGATGCAACACCTACTGAACAGGAGCTCTAGCTGGTGCCAACAACTGCTGGGGCTGGTGCACTGCCTTATACATAAAAGGATGCTTCGTACTACCGCTTGCACCCCTGAATCATCCTTGCCTCTCTTAGACTTAAGCTCCAAGTCATCCTCAGCTGCCAGAGCGCCCGCCAAAATCTGCTCAAAAGTAGCATCGCGGTAACTCTTGGTCAGTGACTTGACCTACTTGATCAAGCCCTTGTAAAACTTTCTCGCCTTTGCTACATTACTCAGCCTTTCTATAAATCTGTCCAGACGGCAGAACTCTGTAACAAACACCTCTACTATCCTGTTCCCTTGAACGAGGCTCTCGAACTGACTCTCCAAGGCACTAAGAGCCACATCCGAGAAATTTTTTTCTTCAAAAGCTTCTTGAAAGCCTCCCAAGTCTGCCCTTCAACTCTGACCCTCGGATCGGTGTGGTACCATGTCAGGGCAAGGTCGAACATCTGACTGTCTGATGCCTCAATCTGTAGATTATCTACAATCTGTGCCAGACAACAGATCCCTTCTATATTCTCAATCCAGTTGTCAGTATGCAAGATACCCTCAGTACCGCAGAAGTCCTTGGGCCTCATATTTTAGAAATCGATGATAGTGACCGGCCTCGGATGCTGAGCCTGACCTTCGGGTGGCGGGACTTGAGTCACCCTCTCAACTGTCGCCATCGCCACTTGGTGGGCATTATCAATACCCTGTCCTATGTCGACGGACTGATGGCACTGAGCATCCATCATCTCTCTGAAAAGTACAAATAGATGCGTGACAGCCACCAGAGCAGAAGGTGGTGGTGGAGGCTGAAGAATATCAGGAATAACTAAGGAAATCCTCGGAACAGGTGGAGAAGGACCCCCAAAAGCAGAAGATACTCCCACGTGAGCAGACGTAAGTAGCGGAGTAGTCCCAACTGCGTGTTGAACCGGACGAGATGTGGCAGACCTCTTAGTAGCAGTCACTGGGATGAAACGGTGTGATCGAGTCTTCGTCGGCATCATGAAGAGATATTAAACAAGAGGTCAATAACTGAGCAAGGATGATATTATCAAAGAAGGACACGTATTAAAATAGATTATTCAGATTTGAACAAGTGTCAGTAGATTCAAATCCATGGAATTCCTAGTTGTGGTTGAGTATTCTCTCATCCTATAGCCTATTCCTTATCTCCTATCGTAGGCTCGTAGTAGTACAACTCGATCGTCACACTACCACGACATCGCACAAATACGAATCTTGACCTGCATGGGCTGCCACTAAAAATATGTCATAACCCACACCCAGTATACTGGCACGAGTGCATAACAGCGCCTAGCCTATGCCGCAGAATCGGTGGTAGAACGTTGTCTAGATTGCTAACTAACTCACACAATGATATAATGTACCTATCAGAGATCTCAACTTCGAATAGAGGACAAGTATAAAAAAATAGTAAATACTCAGTCACAGTCTAAAGCACAATAAGATATCAAAGAAGTCTAAATAACTTCAAAATCTTAACAATAACAACAACTAATACAAAATCAAATACAAGTCTCAGAATTTAAATAACAAAATCTCCATTATTACAAGTCAAAAGTTCTAACAGAGAATCTAAAACAAGTCAAACTTGAACTAAGTCTCTCGGTCACTCCTAAGAATTTGGACCCATAGTGGCTATCCCTTCCTCGGATCTGTAGTAAGTGGGACACAGACCCTTTGAGGAATCATCTAAAAATCCAGTCAGGATAGAACGAGCATATCTCCTCTAGCAGTTCCAAATAAATCCTCTAGCAGTTCCAAATAAATGACAAAAACTATAAAATAGTTATAGACAGTAATACTTGATGAACATAGAAAGATTAAGACATGAAATGAAATAGAACAACAGTTGACTAATGTACAGGAGAGTAAATATAGTAAATCATAGGAACATGGTAATATAGACTGTAAAATAGAGATATCCGAACTAGAACAATGTGATGTGAGTCCAAACAATACAATGTAAGTCCAGTGTGAGTCCAGTACAAGACACTAAACTAGTGTATTTTAAAATATGCTTTCGACATATAAATGGCTAGGGATAAATACGGTACATCGTACGCTTGGCAAGTATGCGACGACTATCTTTTCAGATTAGACCAGTAGGGGTGGTTCCAGCATGATTGGAAATGTTTATATGTCTATTCGAGTATTATCCCATCCAATAAGTACAAATGAATCCATAATACGATACGTAAATCGAGTACGAGTCCAGCCAAAACAATATGATGCCAATAGATGATTCAGTAGGATGATTATAGTGAGTAATTCCAGAAACAGAGACCAGACAAGTAAAATATGTGTGTCACATGCAATGGATCAAGAAATATCAATCCGTGTTGTGCTAGAGAATTAAATAGAACTATACTAGAAACTGAATCATAATAATCATCAATTAAATGAAAACTATCAGAGAATATACTCGCCTGCCATCCAGAGCAATGAATGAGGATCGATGCCCAAAGTGGTGTCACACAAACCTATATAGGATATACAAAGTTATTTAGTGTTCTAGAGTAAACAGTGTATTTAGATGCACTTAATTGTATGCTTCTAGGCTTTTTCTAGGTCGATATAAGTCAAATTTGGTCAATTCTAATCAATCTAGGTTTCTAGTTATTATTTAGCCATACCAAAGAATTCTAGCAACTATTGGGCTACATTGACTAGTATCCCTGAGTACTCACCCTATCATATGTGTTCATAGGTTCAAATGATAATACTTTAACTCTTTGCCCTTCTCAATATACATTATCCACACCTTACCCTTACCTACATATCCAATATCCTTAGTAATACCCATTACTCTACATGTACATATACATACTGTATTATCCCTTCTACATATATAGATAGATAGATAAATGGATACATGGTTAGAAAAATAAATGAACGAGCTATGAATATAGACACATGATTTCCCTTTCCTTCCATATCCTGTCATCTCTTGTACTCCACAGTATAATAAAACCCCTGTTGTTGTTTGCCACAAGCCTATCCTTCAAATCTTGTGAAGCCCCTAAAGCTCCTATGCACCTGCTCTTAAAACCTATCCCAAACCTTAGCTAATAGGTATCAGTTTTTTCCTTCACCCTCTACTAAACACATCATGTACAGGCTAATCATTCTTGATACCATCCTCTCACACAATTTTAGAGACTTATACAACTAAATATCAGTCCACAACCCACTCGACTCTTCTACACCCACACCTATACAATACGTTCCTGGATTCCCTCTTATCAGTTGGCCATTCTCTTCCTCTAATTAGTTAACTAATGCTTATCCCCTCCCTTAGGACTGAACCAAATGGTCAAAAAAAGAGATGGTTAGGAAAACTGAGCATAAGTGAATTAGGTGTGACTGAAACATTAAAAAGGAAATGGACAGATAATAAAATGGGGTTGAACATTATGGACTGACCTATGTATGCTTAAAACCAAACTATAGGACTGATTCTATAGTTCTAATGACTAAATCTAAGTAGATGGACTGAACATCTAGTGATTAATGGACAGAATACATGACCTCAACATTGCAACTGGTATTGGTTAATCTAGGGATTGATACATCATGACAGTAGACTGATACCAAGTATTTTCCAAAACAGTCTCAAAACAATCTTAAGGGAAAGTGAGTAAGGTTCTTGATTGTGGGCGTATTATTTCAGAGAGCCCCTGCCATGTACTCTGTGATGATGCAAAAAACTGGGAGTTTCTTGCAAGCTGCAACAAACTAGAGAACAAACCAAAATGCATGCACATGAGTTAGAAATGTCCATACATAACCCTAACAGACAGTTCAGTGATTATGGAATATTTATAATAGACTATGACCTGAATTTTGAAGAATTAAAATGGAAAAACATTAGTAAGAAAATGATACTTTATTCTTGTAACTTAATGGAGGCACCAGAAATCCCACTTTTAACTGTGCTCTTAAGAATGTGATATTATATATGAGAACCCTTATCAAGATGTCATCATCCTTCACAAATAATGTTCAAGTCTGAGTAGATACAACAACTTGGAGGGAGCTAGAAATGAGACTAGAAAGGCGTAGAAGGAAGACTTTTACATTATTGGTTATTGTTGGTTAACTGCGAGATACCAATCAAGAGATTGCTGAGCTGGGGAAATATTTCAAGCAAGGTGGGAAAGAAAAGCAAAGCAAACAGAAGAAGAAATATTTTCATCTGTAAGCACATTATCAAGTAAAGGGGCAACTGAACATCAAAAGTCTGAACTATAGATGAAATAGATTGATGCAGAGCCAAGGGACTAAATTTTTAGATCAATTAGGACTGAACAATTGGACAGGTAAGCTCGAGCCATTAACAAATTTACTGATACCTAACTGGGTAGTCTTTCAACTAGACTGATCAATCACTACCAAAATATGTCGATTTAGCGACGGCCAGATTCGTCGCCCGTCCGTCGGCAATTTGTATTGCCGACCGATCACTAACGGATCTTGGCCAAAATAATCCGTCGGCAATTAGCTCATCGCTAATAATAATCCATCGCTAAGTAGTCGTCAAGCGACGGAATAGCGACGGCTTATCGACTTTACAATACGAAGCATTAGCGATGACTTTCCGACGGGCTTTCGTCCATTTCAAGTATTAAATACTGAACTGTGTAGACACTAGCGACGTAATGGTCCGTCGGTAAACCGTCGTAATAGTGTATCAGAGTGTATCTTGCCGTCGCTATTCCATCGATCGCCGTCGCTAACAAAGGACGGACTAGCGACGGAATACTGACGGATTATCCGTCGACCATGTTCTAGAAATGGTTGGTATTTCCAGAACCATGGCGACGGATGAGTCGTCGCCATTCCGTCGAACTATATGTTTGTCATGAAATATAAAAGAGCAGAACAATTATCGGAGGACTGGACTTTTACTTCACAATACAAACTCGCTTGTACAAAGAAAGCCTAGGGATGAAAACCTAGGTACAGCAATCTAAGTACAATTGATTATTTTAGATTCTGGGGGGTGACGGTAGAGGCTCGAAAAAGCGACGGCCGCTCTGCCTTACTCCTTGGATGATCGGATGCAGCTTTGGCTCTGTAGAAGAACTGCTTGGCGTTGCTGAAGAAATGCTCTCTTTTCAGGCTCTGTATATTCTCTCTCTGGCTCTCTGGCTCTCTATGTCTCTTTTTTTTATCTGAGAATCTCCTCCTTCTCTCTAAGTCTTTTCGTGTCTCTCTGTATATCCTCGCAAGGGAATGACACCTTGCTATTTATAAGAATGGGGGGCATCATTAGGGTTTGTAATGATTGTCCATTCTTAAAAGTCGGCGGCTAAGGATTACTGGATCTGGGCCGTTCATCTTGAATATACGAAATTTGAGCAATAAATATGATTACATCAAATCTTTTGTGGGTAATTAATGATGATTGACATAAATCCTCTTGATTTGTCATGCCAACCTCGGATTTCTCGACACGTGTCATTAATTTGCTTGATTGCAAATGATCCGATTTGATCTCAATATTTTATTAGGATTTGTTGAAGGATTTCGATCAATTTGATGCTATGTGCCCCGCTATCATGCCACGTGTCTTAACCGTAAGCCACTGCAGAAATATGAGCTGCAGGAAAGTTGCTCCTCATTGAGCCGCCTAAGGATGGCCACGTGTCAAGGCTGCTTGAGAGTGGCCCCCTGAACATTTGGACCGCATGGTAACGATCTGAGACGCATGAGTGTAGGTGACCGCATGATGGGTGCCTTCTTCGTGAACCGCATGAAGATAGTCTTCGTGAGCCGCATGGGAATAGTCTTCGTGAGCCGCATGGAAATAGTCTTCGTGAGTCGCATGGGGCAGCTTCGTGAGCCGCATGGGGATAGTCTCCGTAAGCCGCATGGGGCAGCTTTGGCCTGAGCCACATAGGGTGGTCTCTACTTGAGCCGCATGCGACTGTCCACGTGTCAAGGCTGCATGACAGTTTCTGGATCTCGGGAGATTGTGTCAGAGATTTCCTTCATTTCCCTAGGAGTCTGCCATTATGACGGAGTCATAATTGTATTTTTGTGTCAGGGCTGTCATGTGTCAGAGCTGTCAGCCGTCAAGGCATTTAAATGCAGTAAAGGACAAACGAATGAGCTGTTTGCAGGCCATGTGACACCTCTCTGAGCCGCATAGAACTTGTTTGAGCCGCATGGGCGCTTGAGCCGCATGGATCCTTGAGCCGCATGAACTCTCTGAGCTGCATGGGGCTCCCTGGCCGCATGGATATTTCTTTATTCTTTTCCATGCTTCTTCAAGACCCCCTTCAAAAATTTTAATTTGCAAAATTGAAATACTTTGAATAAGAAGCATGGCCATGTATAAATTCTTTTGGCCGCATATGATGTCCTGGCCGCATGGATGTCTCGGCCGCATGGATGTCTCGGTCGTATGGATGCCTCAGCCGCATGGACTTTCGGGCCGCATAGCTCTTTGTCACGTGTGCGCGTCATTAATTGCCTAAAATTCATTTTAATGCCGCCTTTAGGGGAAATCCCAAGGGTCGGCTCATTAAATCTTTGAATTTTATGCCCTGGGTGAATCTCCTTTATGAGAGAGGGGACGAAATCCGAGGAGTCAGTTTCGTCTTTTCCGAGGCGATTATTAGTCTACGTGTTCCCCCCTCTCTTGTCCTTCTATAAATAAGAGGAGTTTAAGAGAGAAAACTTCTTTACTTTCTCTTTTACTTCAAACTTTCCCTACCCCATTGTCATCCTCTTCTTTAATCACCAATGGCTCCCAAGAAGACCGTTGCGACGAAGGATAAGAAGGCAGCGTCTTCGTCGTCTGCGACGACGAAGGTCAAGAAGACTACCTCTACTTCGACCGCGGCCACTCCTCCATCGGCCGAAGTGCCCGCAGCTCACCATGACGTCCATCCCCTATTGCTGGTAAGGACTTTATGTGGGTTTAAAGAACCCTAACTGCTATGGCTACGTCGCATGCTTTATGCACGAGCCTTTATTTTCATGTGAGCCGCATGTTCGTCGTATGGCCGAGCCGCGAGCCGCATAAGAATAGCCACTGTGGCCGCATACGTGCTTCACCAACGAAGCCGTATAAGCTATACTGAGCCGCATAGATTCGTACACATTTGTCTGTCACGTGGTCTGCACGAACTTATCTGATCCCTGCGGGCCCTATGAAAGCACTGTCGCATCTCCCTTCACTAAATGGAGCCGCATGAATGTTCTTCTGAGCTTGAGCCACATGAGGCTTCAGTAAGTTGGGGCCGCATAAGTGTTCTCCTGAGCCGCATGAGGCTTCAGTAAGTTGGAGCCGCATAAGTGTTCTCCTGAGCTGCATGAGGCTTCGTTAAGTTGTAGCCGCATAAGCTCGAAAGCACCAATTAGTTCCTTTTTGTCCATCTTTTTAACTTATCTTTTTCTGTCTTCTTCTCAGTGAATTTGCCGGTTAATGCTGCTGGAAAGCTCCTGGTGGGTAGCGCCCAAGCTGCTCTGGGCTATAGGTATGATCATATAGTCCAGCATATGGCGGACCAGTTTTCGAGTGACGAGCCTCCGGCGAGATTGAATGCCCTCAAGAACCAGCCTTTCTATTTTCTTAACGCTATGATGAACTCGGGGAAAATAGAAGGAGAATACTTGAAGCCCGTATTCTTCTTTGGAGACGCCTTGACAGTGAAGAACAGTCAGATTCTGGAGGTGTCAGAGAACTGGATTTTTGTTTCTAACGGGATGGCGATCCGCATCCCCCAGATGGAGCTTCACTTTCCTTTATCTTGGTTCAATATGCTTCCACAGGACCGAAAGATGGAAGAGTCTTTAACTCCTACCCGAAGTGGGATGTTTGTGGGAGACATCCATTATAACAACAGCCTGAAGTCAGTGTGTGCGGACAAGGTGCACACCAGTCGTTCTGTAATGGTATTGGCCCCGGGTACTTTCTTGAATGTGCCGGGCCCCAATTTTACGTTTTCTACAGCCGACACTTTTATGAACCAACTCGCTCGAAAGGGCTCCTATCCCATTGGTCAGTTGATGCTCCCTAGCTGGATACATCCCATTCCCTCGTGGACCAATCTGTCTATATGGACTTTGCGAAAGTATGAGGCCTTTCTGTGTGAGATTGGTCTTTACCATGCTATTCGGGGCACCAGCCATGGCTTGCCTATAAACAAGAAATTATTTATATCTCTGCTGGAGATGTATAATCGCCGTACGGGAACCTTCTATACGCCCGTAGGGGAAATGGTGCTTGCGCTCCACGAAATGCATGCGATCTCCAAGCTTCCTTGGGGGGATGAAGCTTTTGAGGCGTATACTCCCACGAATGAGGAGTTCGAAGAGTTGGAAAGACGGTATCCAGGCTTCGTGGCTCTTTATCAAGAGATATTGTGCCATTATAGCACATGTCATCAAATAGCCAAAAAGGAGAGCAGCTCGGAAGGGAATGCCCCTCATACCAAGGACTGGGTGCACTATCTCTTCACGACGGATGCCTCAGGTCAAGTTACTCCCCGACGTCCTCAATCCCGGGAGGCGGTAAAAGCCTTAGTGTCGTCAGCTAAGAGGGTGGCCACCACTAGTGACAGATTCGGGAGTCAGACCGACTCTTTCGGTTATTTTTATCAGGACACCCAAGAGTTGTCAGAGAAGGCGCTCCTGACGGGATTCTTGATGATATGGCTGCGAAATTGTGTAGTCTCGGGTGGAGCAGGTTCCATCGAGAGGATCAGTCGCAATTTCATCCTTCCGGCTGTGAAGTTAGTTTTGCGAGTCCGGCTAGCTCTCCTCCCGGCCATGGTGTGCAGCATACACCGTGGCCTTCGTACTTTCACATCCAAAGTCATTGCCCGCGATGTGACAAAAGATTTTGAAAGGACTGAGCTGCCCTATCATTATTTGATGGGGTGGCTGTTGATGCATTATCCATCTTTGATGAGACCGGGTCCTGAAGACGGCGTAACTGATGACGACGCTTTTATCTTCCGCTATCGTAATGAGTCTTGGAAATTCGAGACCATACGTGCTTGTCGGATGGCACTAGCGAGGGCAGACATGTACAATATTTTTGTATCTGTCCCTCGTTTTACTGATGAGAAAATAGCGGCTGTCCATCTCGACGGTATTGGGCCCCCTCAACTTTTGGACGGCCAGATGCTTCTGTGGCTGCGTAACATCCGCCCCGCTCATTTGGTGTATCGTAACCGTAACACCGTCTTCCTGGAGCCTTATCTGTCCAGCAGGTTCACCCGACAATTTGGATATAGTGAGCTTTATCTAGACAGCCCCATCTCTTGTCTGGGCTTTGAAGGTAGCCTTCTTGACGGCATCCGGTCCTGGCATTACTATGACATATTCCATACCCGTACCGTTTCTCAGTTCCTGCTATCAAGGCATTGGTAGAGATCTTGTATATGGCAGCTCTGTACCACGTCATGGCGAACAAGCCCCCTGTCGGTTTTAACCCGGGTGCCAGTTTCATCGTTGGTACCGGCCTGGATGAGGGTTCCCAGGGGGCCAAGACAAGGAAGAGGAAGAACAGAGTCGAAGTGCCGGATTCGGACTCTGCTGCTGCAGATGACGAAGGCGACGAGCATGATGGAGATGACTCTTCTCTTCAGGTGGCAGATGTAGGGACGGATCAGCCGCCTGTTTTGCCAGATGAGATGGTGGTAGATCAGCCATCTGTTGCACCCGGCCCTGCACGAAAGCGTAGCAGGCAACTTTCTCCTATCGGCGGCATTCTTCGCTCTCGGAAACTGGCTGTGACCAGACACTGCGGGCTAACTATAAAAGAAAAAGACGAAGAAGTTGACCCCGCATCAGAGGTAAATAAGTTACTATCGGTCCTTCCTTTCTTCTAGCTTTGATTTTAATCATCTTCCTTCCCTCATGTAGGCGTCAGAAGAAGAGGACTCTCGAGTTGCCGAGATCGTGACTCGGGATGACGGGGGCTCTGGTGAGCCTGCCCCTAAAATTGTTGAATTTTCTCAAGATGATGCTGATCGAGTTACCTCTCCCTCTGAGGTGGCTGGGTCAGAGAAGACGGCCAAATTTAATTTGGAGATCGCGGGTGAGGAGACCCTGCCAGCTGCGAACGAGCTGCAGCCTCCATGCTCCTCTCCTGGTAAGATAAGCCGAATCTTAACTTGCGAGGAGGCCTATCTGCTCTATCATCACATCCTTCGGGTCACATCGATTGATCATTGTCATGGACATGCAGGTCCTGCCTCTCCAGTGCCGAGGATGGACATTGTTGAGACAGACTCTGCCGAAGGGGCACTGGCGGAGAGGAGCGTACCTCCTCCCCTTTCGGCTCGTCTTGATGGGCCTCCTGCAGGCTCGAGTTCGGCAAGTCCGGTGATGGGACAACCGGGACAGGGGACGATGGTCCTTGTGTCTTCCTCTGCTCGGGCGGCCCCGAGAGTCGACCTCTCCGCCCTGCCAAGTGTCCACGCTCTTCGGGTGGCGGAGGAAGAGTTAGCCGCTATCCGTGCATCGTTCTGCTCGGAAGTTGCCCCCCTGGTGGCAAGTTCTAGTACCACTCCTTCGATGTTGCCGGCCACGCTTCCTGTAAAACTCCTAAATTTCTACTATTTTTTTTATTTATTATTATTATTTGTACTGATTTAAAATTTTGTATTGTACGTCACGTAGTCGTATTTTACGTCGCGCACGAAATTTTATTTTTGCTCGACGAGTGCGAATATGTACGAGCGTACATATTTTAGAAAAACATTTTTTCTATTTTATGGTTTCAAAATAATATAGGTAATAATTATTTCTAGCTATCATTTCAAGTTTATGGTTTTGATTATGAAAAGCCTTTCATTTATGCAGTTATAACTATAAAGTATTTTTCCTATAAAATGGTATATTAGAAAGTATATTTATGTAAAGAATATTTGTGCATACATATATCTCGTAAATATTTATTAGTTTATTTAAAATAAAAATGCAATTTTCAAAATTATTATTATTAATATTATTGGAAAAATATATTTCAAAATTATTGTAGAGATTTAATTCTTGATTTGAATCTATGATTTATTTAAATAAGTATCTATATTTGGAAATTGATTTATCTTAATTGTTTTTAAAATAAAGGATAGGATTTGATTAGATTTAATTGGATTTGGATTTGGATTTTGATTTTGATTTAATTGCTTTTAAATTAAATTAGAAAATATCTAAATTGGGTTTTAAATATCCTAGTCCATATCTAATTGGGAATTCCCATATCCTATAAATAGGCAGGTACTCCTCCAATTTATTATTCATCCACCAATTCTTCACAAACCAATGGTGCGTGCATCGTGTCTGTGTCCATCCAAATTATTATTCCATATTTTTTACATATACAATTCTTCCCCGCGGTGTCGACAACCCCGACACATAATATCCCTATCCCTAATCCTAACCGAGTGCCCCGACCTCATCTTCCCGTCTACGCCCAGCCTTCGCCACATCCCCGACCCGTCAGCCCCGTCACCCCGGCCTCGTCCAAACCACCCCGTCACCACCAACAAACCCTTCCCTTCTGCCCACAACCACCCCGTCACCAAAGCCACCACCACCTGGCCGTCACTCCTAAGACACCACCACCCAGGCCAACTCCGGCCGACCCATGTATCCACAACTTCCATCCCGGCCATGCCCTCTGCCGAACCCGTCAGCCCCATGCCATCACCACTATCGCCCCGCCACTACCACCGTCTCCGCGACCACCAGACCCACCACCGCCACAACCAAAGAAAACCAGAACAGAAGAAGAAAACACACTCACCTTGTCATCCCGGCCGTCGCGTGATGGTGAGCCCCGTCGTCGCGTGCGCGCCGTCCTAGCCCAGTACCTCCACGCCGCGCCTGACCGCCCCTGGTTGGAACCCGTTCTCTGTCACGACCCGCACCCGCTTTTCGGATACGAGACGTGTCCAAGCCATCCTACGCCGCAGAGTCGGCGGTAGAACGCTGTCAAGCCCACAAGAATATAAATGCTCAAAATATCACATTTGCTGCTCATTCACAATTCTAAATTTATTACAACATTTATATTTAAAGGAAATACATGATTTTTTTATAATTTAATGAAAAATGAAACCAATGTTATCTATTTCTAGGTTGTCTTCAGCATACCCAAGTCTTCCCCAGTGCTATGAGTGATCGCGGCTAAACCTGAAAAATGTTGGTTATCCAGTCAGGATTGGAACAAGTATACAAACCGACGGCAATGCAAAACACAACAGAATTAACAAGACATGAAAATAGCATATGAGATATGAAAGCTGTAAGAAAACTGATGACATAGCACGATAGAGAAGTAAACAAGGAAAAACTAATAAAAGACATCTATCTAGGTGGTGTGAAATATCTGTTTCAACATGTGGACGGTTAGGGGGTAAATAAGGCACACTGCACGTGTCGTGCGCAGCGGCTAGCATTCACGAGAGACACTGGTATAATTCTGGGTTGTCCACATGTTTACTAAGATATTTCCCCTCCCGACTACTCCGTGTGACGAGCGTGTCAACAAGCAGCAAGATATATGTATAGACATGAAATGAAAAGACTACTATGAATCGGAATGCAATCAGAAAGTGCACTTGCCTGTGGTCCTTTGCTGGTGAAACAATCATCTTGTTTGGTCCAACGTAGTTCAATTAGCCTAGGGTCGATATGACTAAGTCAGAATCACAAGAATTATGAACTTATGACTAGTTATGATTAAGAACAATCTAAGAAAATCTAATTAAGAAAGATATATTTAGTTAGAAAAATATTTGAAACTATTTAAAAACATATTTAGGAAGCATATTGGTTATCTTTTGAGAAAATACCCATATACAAGTTTATGCTGCAAAAATAGAGTTATTAAATACTTTGTAGTTTTTAGAAGTATTTGTAGAATAGTTTAGAAATCTATTTAGGGAATATGTATACTAGTCCATAAAAGTAAACCCACTAATTTTACTAAAGTCCTTTAATCCAAAGAAGCTCAAATATGTGTCCTAAGTTTTATTTAGATATATAACCTTATTTTGGAAAATCTTTATGCATAGTCCCAAAGCTCAATCAACACATTTTGAATAATAGCATATTTTTATCAATATCATGTATAACCCGAAAACTCGAGCCCAATAGGCCCAAACAGGGTTATTATAGAATATATTTATTATTTGAAAATAAAACACCAATTTATCAAAATATATTAGCGTAATATTATGAGCAATAGTTGTATTAAGCCTATTTATTATAACTAACCCAAAATATGTGTATAATATAGGTAGGCCTAATAATCCATCAGCCCAAATCAAATATTTGTATACAAAATTCAAACTCATTTCCTAGTTATGCATAAACTCATATAACATAAACATAATTCAACACTTGAATTTTTCTACGTATATCAGCCTATGGACTGTATATTACCAACCATTATACTGGGCTCTCTGGCCCAGTAAACCAAACAATCAAAAGTTAAAAACCAAAAATTCCCAATCAGTAGGAAAGAGAAAAGGAAAAGAAGAGTTGGGTTTGAGAGAGAGGGGACTCACAAGGTTCTCCACTCGAGGGAAAATGGGCGGAGAGAGCTCCTCTCTCGGCGACGGTCCGGTCGAGGGGTCGCGGTGGCGTTGCACAGAGATCGGCGGTGCTCGGCGTCGCCTGATTCCGGCGAAATCGACCATGGCGCACCGCTCGTCGGCTCACTCGTTCGGTCATGACCGGCGCGGCCCGGTGGCGGAGGCGCGGCTGGACGGCAGAGCGAAGCGGCGCTGGCCACAGGCGCGATGGTCTAGCGGGGCTGCGGAAGTTCGACTCGGAAAGGCGGCTGCTCCGCGGAATCACGGCGGAGGAGCTCAGATCTATGAGCGCGACGGGATGTCGGGGCAGCGTTATCGGCGCGGCTCGCCGGGCTCGGTGGCTCGAGGAGGGGTGTCCGATGTGGCGCTGCTCGTCGTGCGGGTTGGGCCGGCGGCTCATCGTGGGGCTGCTCCGCCCACGCGCGCGGCGCTGCAACTTCGCCATCGGCGGACGGCAGAACCGGGGTGGCCGGGATGGCGCTACTCGCCGGAAGGTCCCGGGCTGCAGGTGCCGGCCCTAGGCGGCGATTGCCGGTTACGGCCACGATGCCGGCGCGCACATCACGGGAGGGTTACAGGAAGCACGACGCTCGAGGAGGCTCGAGCGCCTGACCGAGCTTGTGCTGCGGAGGAACGGTGGCAGGCGGTGAGGGAGCACCGCACAGAGGCGGCGCAGGACGGGGCGATGCGGGGCTCGCCGAGACTCGGCACGGAATCCCAGCGTCGGCTGTGGATCGGGAGCGTGGGTCGCTCGCCGCGGTTTGGGCGCCGGCGGCTGACGAGGACGGCGTGGGACGCCGGGTTCGAGCATGGTGAAGACTCGACGGACGGCTGCGCCAATCGCGAAGGCACGCGGGACGTCGACAACGCGGCTATGGTGGTGACGAGGTGCTGTTGATGCCCGGCTCGCGGGGAACTCCGAGAGGGCGGCGGTCAGGTGAGTAATGTTTTGGTGATTGGGTTGTGGTCGTTGGGACGTCCGTGTCGGCCTGTCGACACGGACACGGTAAATGAATTTGTAATGATGGAATAAGATCAATGTTGGCGTCACGGACACGACAACACGGCAATGGTATTAGTAGCATGGTGGTGCGTCCTGGTGGTAGCATCGGGCGTAGATGCTGGTGGTGATGACTTTTGGTTGGTTGTGGTGGTGAATACTGTGGGGCAGGGAGGAGCAATGGCGATGCTCGGCATCGGCGGAACGAGGTGTAGGGTTTTTGTTGAACAAGAGATCGGCTGCTTCCCTTATATATCCAAGCCCTGGTTATACTTCGAATCCTAAAGGGATAGAGAGGGATCCGATTTTGGGTTTCCTTCCTATTCTCTCTGTCGATCTATAGGTACATATATAACGTGGTTGTTGTGTTCGCGGGTTAGGGAATTCTCATGCTGGGGCATTGGGGTTGTTTGCTGTATGGGATTAGTTTATAGCCGATTAGGGGATGGGCTTGGGATTAAGGTCTGCTGGGCCGAGCCTGGGGCTGCTATGCCTCTTTGGGCTTGCTGGGATTTCTTGTTATGCAAAAGCTTTACAGAATTGGCTCGCAGCAATATGTATTGGTCATTCAAAACAAATATTCACACCGCACACCCAAAAAGCAAAAGAATCTGGTCCAATGATGAATACCAACCAAATATTCATAGGTTATGCTGATTTCACTCAATGTTACAAAAAGACAAGTTATATATATATATATATATATATATATATATATATATATATATATATATATATATATATATATATATACAAATTTACTTATCTATATATTTATATGTATACTTATATAATATACTCCATAAATTCTAAATAAATCCAAAAAGCATCCTTTCATTGTCGAGAAGAATATAGATCATTCATTCAATAACAATTTAATAACAACCAAGTAGTTATCCATTCATTAACTAATTATTTAAAATAAATGTATAACCATTACAAGATTAACTAATACTCAAGAATTGTTAAATCATTAAGATCAGTAATCATCACAATATATTTTACAAAACTTAAAATATTTGATAATAATAGACCCTACAACTTATAAGTTTATTTATCTAAAAAGCTTATTCAAAAAGATTTGATAAGTTAGAAACTTTTCTTTTCTTTTCTTTTCTTTTAAAAGAAGAACTACTTTTGAAACCAATACTTTTGATAATAACATGTTTTTAAATAACAAAAATTTCAGGAAAGTAGTTTTTATTAAAATTAATTATGATTTTCAAACAAAAAATACTAACTAAAATAAAAATAATAAAATAATAGCAAAATGACGCTTACAGTTTTCGAAGAGCGATTATTTCAAAACATGATAAAAATAGAATAAAATTAAAATTAAAAAAATCCGGCAAGAGGAGTTATAAATCTACCCATCTTAAAAATAATTTCGTCCTCAAAATTCTAACTCGTAAACATGCTAAAAATTCAAACATAAAAAAATTAAAAGAATAACCACTATTATTTCAATATCCTCGAATTTCCATTTCTCAGAAAAATATTTTTATCCTCCCCCTAGCCATTTCGTAACTACGAATCATCGAGGACTTCTACCAACCTTTGGTCACACTACTCCCTCAATGGTATATCTACCAGCTTCTTGCTAAAATGGGTATCTATTGCTTTTCGCCTCTATAATCCTCTCATACCTATCAAATAACCCATAATCTAGCAGACAATAAATTTACCCAAGTAGCAAAATATTGGTAATTTCTAATAAGTATGACCATTCGATACTCTACAATAGGAAGGAATGGAAGATAAGGAAGAATAACCAAGAGCAAATATCAAATTTCAAGAGATGTAGCGTGTATCTAATGGTACAGATAGAAAGAATATTTATGGACCGTTGACTTATTTGCTAGATTGGGCTACTCTAGTTCGGTCACCTGCTAAATCGAAGAACTCTTCGCTTCTTAGAGGGGCTGAGGTTCTAATGGGAGTCGGAAAGTATACCGGTACTATGGTAAAGGGGACGGGTTTGAGTGGGACATGACATACCTAGATGAAGGTGGACTCGTCTAGATCTTGTATGTAAAATTTGTTGGAAGGTAACAGCTGGTCTCGTACTCGGAATATTAATGACACGGTCGGGGACATAAGGTAATCTAAATGGAAAGTGGGAGTCCATGGGACACTAATTATCATCTTAATGAAAGTTATTCTAATCAATCGGTAATTCTCGTATATCTCAAAGTTTTAGAAGGCTTACAGTCTACCCACCTTAGAAGCTAGGATATGGTGGCAAGGTTCCTGTCACAGGGCTGGTCGATGGTAGCTACACTTACATATACAACTATCATAGTCATGGGGATACTATGTATCTACCTATCAATCACGAGCTTTCGTCTTTCCAATCAATGAAAGACAAAAACAATGAAGGGTTCAAGGGAGATGTCAGTGAACACAATTACGTGATTCAAAGGCGAACGTATAATTCAAGAGGAATTGTCAAAGCAGTCGCGGATGAGAACCTGGAGACATCTCAGTCCACGTAGGGTAATTAGATGAAAAGCGAACCAAATGCATCATGGTTGATCAGACCGTAATACAATGATTCTGATTAGACAATATGTTAGCGGGCGTCCCCAATAAACATATGTCTCGAATCAAGCTCGATAAAAGGGTAAGCTTGCAAAAACTAGGCTGTAATAGCAGCGTGGGTCAAGACACTCAAAACATAAATATGCGAGATTTTTGAAATGAAGCATAATTGGTTCGAGTTTTGAGAGAATCAAAACCTTACCTGGTGTTCTTGCTTATACAGTCTTCCTACAATCTTCCTATCCCTAGGGCCTTGGTCGACTCATGAGTTAGGGAACTCTAAATTCTATATTCTAGGTAAATTCTTGGTTTCGTGATTCAAAGTAAATCCTTGGTTCCGTGATTCAGATGTGATATGCTATAAGGTACTCTATTCTATATTGGCACAAGGGTATCTAAGATCTAAAGAGGTCAACGAGAACATAGTTTTAGAAATATTCCATAGACTATGATTCTTCGGGATGATTTCAATTCTGTGGGTTGTGCCTCGCCAGTGCGCTGCTGGCTGCAGTGAACCCACACTATCCATTCTCAAACAAATGGCGATAGTGCGCTGCTGTCTAGTCATCGCAGTCATTTAATTACTCTAACTATATTCCTAAGGCTTCAAGGAGTTGCCAGAGTTTAACTATTTGAAAAAAAAAAATAGAGCGTAGGTGTTTGTCCTATCAGTCACAACACTTAGAATAAAAGATTTAACATGAAGGAAATAACTAAATACGAAAGAAACACAAACATTCTAGTATCTATTTCATATGCATTTCAATGGTTTAGGGAAAGTCTCAGATCAATCTTCCTCGAGATTCGTATATGAATAACAGAGTTAGGAATTACAAACCAATTTCTTATAGCAAAATGAAAATTTAAAACTGAGCAATTCTAACTTAAGATATAAGATTTATATCTAATGAAGCAAAAGAAAGTTAAACAGTTCATCAAGATCGAAGCCTTAATTCTAGGTAAGCCTAACTAATCAAGCAAATAGTATATCCACATTGGATCACATTGTCATATCAAAAGTATAGTGTACCTGTATGGATCTAGCAAGTTATTTGAATTGTATGGCCTGTCTAATAACCTTAACTACCCAACGGTCAATTTAAACAAGGGACTCCTACTCCTAGTCATTTTTCTAAATTATTTTAATCCTAATTGTGAATGAGCATTTCCTGAGCACAGGCTCGCAATAGTACGACTAACGTACCATCACGAGTTCGTAATATTTTGCGAAAACTGACCTGCATGGGCCACCACAAAAACTTGTCACGACCCGCACCCGCTTTTCGGATACGAGACGTGTCCAAGCCAGCCTACGCCGCAGAGTCGGCGGTAGAACGCTGTCAAGCCCGCAAGAATATAAATGCTCAAAATATCACATTTGCTGCTCATTCACAATTCTAAATTTATTACAACATTTATATTTAAAGGAAATACATGATTTTTTTACAATTTAATGAAAAATGAAACCACTGCTATCTATTTCTAGGTTTTTTCAGCATACCCAAGTCTTCCCCAGTGCTATGAGTGATCGTGGCTAAACCTGAAAAATGTTGGTTATCCAGTCAGGATTGGAACAAGTACACAAACTGACGGCAATGCAAAACACAACAGAATTAACAAGACATGAAAATAGCATATGAGATATGAAAGCTGTAAGAAAACTGATGACATAGCACGATAGAGAAGTAAACAAGGAAAAACTAATAAAAGACATCTATCTAGGTGGTGTGAAATATCTGTTTCAACATATGGACGGCTAGGGGTAAATAAGGCACACTGCACGTGTCGTGCGCAGCGACTAGCATTCACGAGAGACACTGGAATAATTCTGGGTTGTCCACATGTTTACTAAGATATTTTTCCTCCTGACTACTCCGTGTGACGAGCGTGTCAACAAGCAGCAAGATATATGTATAGACATGAAATGAAAAGACTACTATGAATCGGAATGCAATCAGAAAGTGCACTTGCCTGTGGTCCTTTGCTGGTGAAACAATCATCTTGTTTGGTCCAACGTAGTTCAATTAGCCTAGGGTCGATATGACTAAGTCAGAATCACAAGAATTATGAACTTATGACTAGTTATGATTAAGAACAATCTAAGAAAATCTAATTAAGAAAGATATATTTAGCTAGAAAAATATTTGAAACTATTTAAAAACATATTTAGGAAGCATATTGGTTATCTTTTGAGAAAATACCCATATACAAGTTTATGCTGCAAAAATAGAGTTATTAAATACTTTGTAGTTTTTAGAAGTATTTGTAGAATAGTTTAGAAATCTATTTAGGGAATATGTATACTAGTCCATAAAAGTAAACCCACTAACTTTACTAAAGTCCTTTAATCCAAAGAAGCTCAAATATGTGTCCTAAGTTTTATTTAGATATATAACCTTATTTTGGAAAATCTTCATGCATAGTCCCAAAGCTCAATCAACATATTTTGAATAATAGCATATTTTTATCAATATCATGTATAACCCGAAAACTCGAGCCCAATAGGCCCAAACAGGGTTATTATAGAATATATTTATTATTTGAAAATAAAACACCAATTTATCAAAATATATTAGCGTAATATTATGAGCAATAGTTATATTAAGCCTATTTATTATAACTAACCCAAAATATGTGTGTATAATATAGGTAGGCCTAATAATCCATCAGCCCAAATCAAATATTTGTATACAAAATTCAAACTCATTTCCTAGTTATGCATAAACTCATATAACATAAACATAATTCAACACTTGAATTTTTCTACGTATATCAGCCTATGGACTGTATATTACCAACCATTATACTGGGCTCTCTGGCCCAGTAAACCAAACAATCAAAAGTTAAAAACCAAAAATTCCCAATCAGTAGGAAAGAGAAAAGGAAAAGAAGAGTTGGGTTTGAGAGAGAGGGGACTCACAAGGTTCTCCACTCGAGGGAAAAATGGGCGGAGAGAGCTCCTCTCTCGGCGACGGTCCGGTCGAGGGGTCGCGGTGGCGTTGCACAGAGATCGGCGGTGCTTGGCGTCGCCTGATTCCGGCGGAATCGACCATGGCGCACCGCTCGTCGGCTCCCTCGTTCGGTCATGACCGGCGCGACCCGGTGGCGGAGGCGCGGCTGGACGGCAGAGCGAAGCGGCGCTGGCCACAGGCACGATGGTCTAGCGGGGCTGCGGAAGTTCGACTCGGAAAGGCGGCTGCTCCGCGGAATCACGGCGGAGGAGCTCAGATCTATGAGCGCGACGGGATGTCGGGGCAGCGTTATCGGCGCGGCTCGCCGGGCTCGGTGGCTCGAGGAGGGGCGTCCGATATGGCGCTGCTCGTCGTGCGGGTTGGGCCGGCGGCTCATCGTGGGGCTGCTCCGCCCACGCGCGCGGCGCTGCAACTCCGCCATCGGCGGACGGCAGAACCGGGGTGGCCGGGATGGCGCTACTCGGCGGAAGGTCCCGGGCTGCAGGTGCCGGCCCTAGGCGGCGATTGCCGGTCACGGCCACGATGCCGGCGCGCACATCGCGGGAGGGTTACAGGAAGCACGGCGCTCGAGGAGGCTGACCGAGCTTGTGCTGCGGAGGAACGGTGGCAGGCGGTGAGGGAGCACCGCACAGAGGCGGCGCAGGACGGGGCGACGCAGGGCTCGCCGAGACTCGGCACGGAATCCCAGCGTCGGCTGTGGATCGGGAGCGTGGGTCGCTCGCCGCGGTTTGGGCGCCGGCGGCTGACGAGGACGGCGTGGACCGCCGGGTTCGAGCATGGTGAAGACTCGACGGACAGCTGCGCCAATCACGAAGGCACGCGGGACGTCGACAACGCGGCTATGGTGGTGACGAGGTGCTGTTGATGCCCTGGCTCGCGGGGAACTCCGAGAGGGCGGCGGTCAGGTGAGTAATGTGTTGGTGATTGGGTTGTGGTCGTTGGGACGTCCGTGTCGGCCTGTCGACACGGACACGGTAAATGAATTTGTAATGATGGAATAAGATCAATGTTGGCGTCACGGACACGACAACACGGCAACGGTATTGGTAGCATGGTGGTGCGTCCTGGTGGTAGCATCGGGCGTAGATGCTGGTGGTGATGACTTTTGGTTGGTTGTGGTGGTGAATACTGTGGGGCAGGAAGGAGCAATGGCGATGCTCGGCATCGGCGGAACGAGGTGTAGGGTTTTGGTTGAACAAGAGATCGGCTGCTTCCCTTATATATCCAAGCCCTGGTTATACTTCGAATCCTAAAGGGATAGAGAGGGATCCGATTTTGGGTTTCCTTCCTATTCTCTCTGTCGATCTATAGGTACATATATTTTTTTTTTTTTTTTTTGAAATCCCACGCACACACACAATTGGGGGACTCGAACCTTGCCGGTCCCTCCGGGTGTCCGCTCTAATACCACTAGGCTAGAGAGCTCGGACATATATAGGTACATATATAACGTGGTTGTTGTGTTCGCGGGTTAGGGAATTCTCATGCTGGGGCTTTGGGGTTGTTTGCTGTATGGGATTAGTTTGTAGCCGATTAGGAGATGGGCTTGGGATTAGGGTCTGCTGGGCCGAGCCTGGGGCTGCTATGCCTCTTTGGGCTTGCTGGAATTTCTTGTTATGCAAAAGCTTTACAGACTTGGCTCGCAGCAATATGTATTGGTCATTCAAAACAAATATTCACACCGCACACCCAAAAAGCAAAAGAATCTGGTCCAATGATGAATATCAACCAAATATTCATAGGTTATGCTGATTTCACTCAATGTTACAAAAAGACAAGTTATATATATATATATATATATATATATATATATAGAGAGAGATACATATTTACTTATCTATATATTTATATGTATACTTATATAATATACTCCATAAATTCTAAATAAATCCAAAAAGCATCCTTTCATTGTCGAGAAGAATATAGATCATTCATTCAATAACAATTTAATAACAACCAAGTAGTTATCCATTCATTAACTAATTATTTAAAATAAATGTATAACCATTACAAGATTAACTAATACTCAAGAATTGTTAAATCATTAAGATCAGTAATCATCACAATATATTTTACAAAACTTAAAATATTTGATAATAATAGACCCTACAACTTATAAGTTTATTTATCTAAAAACCTTATTCAAAAAGATTTGATAAGTTAGAAACTTTTCTTTTCTTTTCTTTTTTTCTTAAAAGAAGAACTACTTTTGAAACCAATACTTTTGATAATAACATGTTTTTAAATAACAAAAATTTCAGGAAAATAGTTTTTATTAAAATTAATTATGATTTTCAAACCAAAAATACTAACTAAAATAAAAATAATAAAATAATAGCAAAATGACGCTTATAGTTTTCGAAGAGCGATTATTTCAAAACATGATAAAAATAGAATAAAATTAAAATTAAAAAAATTCGGGAAGAGGAGTTACATTCTCCGCCGCTCACTCTCCTCCGCCCGTGACCAAGCCACAGAACCGCCGCGTCCTCGGCCAAGCCCCGGCCACCGAAACCCTAGATCTCCTCCCCACCGCGCCTCCTCACCGCCCAGCCTTCGTCGCCCGCCTACGAACCTCGCCGTTCTTCCCCGCCTCCACCACGTGTGCCCTAACCGCCGGTCGCTGTTCCCCTCTCGAAACCCTCTCCGACTTCCTTCCTTCCGCGCCTAGCCCGCGTCCGCCCCCGGCTTGCCGCTCATCGCCGACCGCTCCCTCCGCTCTCCAGATCGATCCGGCCCTCTCTCTCACCTCTCTCCCTCAGTCACTCTCTTTCCTCCGCTCCCCTTCTTCTTTTTCTCAGCAATTTTTTGGTTGTTCATTTGTTGTCTCTCTCCCCGGGAGAGAAGACACGAATGTAACCCTTTAATTATTTTTTTATATTTATTTTACTTTATTTTTATTTGTTTTCATTTGTTTTCTTTATTGTTATTTTTATAATATTAGTAAACATTTGATTACAAATTGTGTTTTTAGTTTTTATATATATGGTAACTTAATTAGCATTACTAATGGTAGTAATGTATTCCTAATTTGGGAGATTATAGAGCCCTAATATTAATTATTTGATTATTTTAGGGTACTTAGATATATATATTTTTGACCTACAAATTATTACTTGGCAGAAAATAGTTGGATCCCTAAAATCACTTTGCTAGATTTTAGTTCTTCTAAATTTTTTTCAAGTCCTTTCATGTGTTAGTTTTGACCCTAGATATATAGTTTCTTGAGTTCCTAATATTTTCAAATATTTTTCTAAATTATTTTTAATAGTTCTCTATCTATAAAATTATTTGTCAACCTTAAAGTATTTTAGCCTAAAAACGATTGTATATTTTCAAGTATTTATCCAAAATGATTTTGACTAAATAATATATATTTTCAAGTATTTATATAAGATATTGTTACTAAGTAAACTATAGTTTTGACCTAAAACGATATACTACTTATAAAATGTTTTGGGATAATAAATTATAACTTTCAAAGATTATAGGTATTTTCTGAAATATCGTTTCTGTTAAAAATCAATTTTTTGATTTTCTTAACTCTTATTTCATATGTTTTTCTCGATGTATAAAGGAAAAACCGATTTTAGTATTACGATTACTTTTCTAAAATTATATAACTATTATTCAATTCCTTTATTCCTCCGTCCACGACCAGCCCGATTACTCCCGTTTTTTCACCAATTCTGTACTCCCATATGTCCACCCTAACTAAATTGACCCTCCTAGACCCAATGGAACTGTCCGTGCCACCATCCGAGGTCAACTTGCATAGTTGTTGTACCGAAGTTGCAGATCGTGCCACATTGATCATCGCAGCACACCAGGCGCTCTACTAGGCAAGACACCTTGCCATTTGCTGTTTAATTATTTTAGCTCATATTTCATGCATGTTCATTATTTTCTTTATGCAAAATAAACTGTGTTACATGGCATAACCTGTTAGAACTTACTGTTCATTTATATTTCCTGCTATGTATTATTTTTCTCACATTAAACCTAGATTTAAGGGACCACCTTGTGTGTTGCATTCATTGGCCTTGACACGTTATACCACGAAGTTGTGTGTCGCATGTAGGACACGGAAGTGCGTGATTGGCTGGCCACCAGTACGTACAAGCCGTGCGATAGAAATAACCGCTAATAGAGATTGCATGCTAGTTTGACTTAGCGGTTATAGTGGTTTGTGTTATGGATACAACACAGTAGGCATTGGACGGGGAGGACAATTCCTTAGCGTATGGGCTTCGATGTACTTTCCTTGTGACCCGGACTCTCCGCTGGAGATACGGGGTTGATGACCCATGATTACTGACGGCCACTGATGATTGATCTGCGGAACGTCATGCTCTTACTGATGGGGCCTCTGGTGCCCAAGGGGGACTATGCCGATCCTATTGAGCCAGGGCCCATGCGTAGGTAGGATTGTTCTTAACTACATTTCACTTAGAACGGTTAGGCACCTTTATCCGTTAGGTACGAGTACTTTTGGTTTGGATACTTGTATCTGACCGTGGCTTGGAACAATAACTTGTCGCGGATTAGTTCATCACATCTTGTCCTTGTTTGGTTGTAGGTGTGACTTACTATTTCGATGAGAAGGTATTGAACCTTATTGGGGTCCGGATACCACATTGGATTCATAGCATGGAAAGATACGTTACCGTGAATTAGTTTATCATCTCCTGTCCTTGTTTGGTTGGGGAGATGGTACGCTCGTTCGGTAGGTGCATATTGGACCATGTTATAATTCGATTTACTTATTTATTTGAGCAATATTTATTCAGTTTATATGGCATGATATTATGTGTCTTGTTACGTCCCTCTGAGGACCTGGTTATCTCGCCAGGTGTGTGCTATTGTCTTTCGCAGGTGCTTTAGCTCTAGCCGTGTTCATTGCTATTTCTCGAGGATGATTACACTTGGATCGTCTTCGCTTCACTCGCCAAATACATTCCTTTACTCATGTATTTTCCTTTTACTTATTGGTAGTGGATTTGTCTCCGCCCAACATATTGTATCAAGACAATTCATAGTTGATTATATGAGATCTTCTATCTTTTATTCATATATTTTATGTGGATGAGATTAGTTATGGTTCTTCTGCATTTTACAGCTTATGTACTCATACGAGGATTCTATATATTGGAGTGTACTTCGTATGAATACAGCTGGCATGTCTACGTTCCTAGTCCTACGTATTTTGGGATTGGGGCGTTACATGTTTTTGTGGTGGCCCATGCAGGTCAAGATAAATTGTTTGGTTACTTTACCGTACAAAGCAAGCCTGCGAATAGGATTAGAAGTCTAGGATCTCATCCACATACTTGACCACTTTCTTCAATCTACCGTTTGACTCATCGATTACATCTTGCTTGATTCCTTCTATCATTATCCTTTATCTTCCCTTCGTGCTTGCTAGATATTGACCCTACTAGTTAGTTGTCCCAAAACACCATTAGTTTAATTCTTTAAGTTGGGTAGAATACCTTATGAACTAGCAACCCCTTTGACCTAGTGACTTATATTAGCAAGCTTACTTAAATCCTAGAATCTAGAGGAAATTTAACCCATTTGGTCAACCAAGCATTGGTCAATAAAACCGTAGAATAATGGTATAGGAATAAACAAGACTTAGATCCTTTTGACTCTTAGACTATTCATATTGATTCTTATTTCAATCTTAATCTCGTGCCTATATTTTTACACTAATGATGCTAATGTAGCCTAGTTTTTGCAAGCTCAAATCTTTATCAAGCTTGTTCATGACATATGTTATTGGAAGAATTCCCACTAATATAGCGTCTAATCAGAACCGGTGCAGGATAGTCTGATCAATCGAGTGCACTTGGTTCGCTTTTGCCTATTATTCTACGTGGATGGGGACATAGTTAAGCTTGTCCTCTAGAATCCCATCCACGACTGCCTTGACAATTCTTTTGAAATTCTTCGATCGCCTTTGAATCACGTATTCGTATTCGATAACGCCTCCTTCGAACTCTATATTGCTTTCCCTTCACCAATTTTCGAAGGACGAAGGCGTCATGCTAGAACTTCCTCTAGCCTTGCTATCGGCTATAACCATTCTCACTCGATATTGCTATCCTAAACTACCCGACTCTATCAAGACCCTCTAATCGCTTAATTAAATCGAATCTATTTTCGTTCTCTTAATCGTGACCCTCATTCATTCCGACCGTATCGTATTATTTTCCTATGATCTAGATCGCAATTTCTTACGGCAAGATTTTTGTTATTGATTGTTCCCCATCGATACCCTTGTGTCTTCTCACCCCCCTGCTAATTCTTAATTTCGAGGACGAAATTCTTTTAAGTTGGATAGGATATAAAACCCCTAAATTTCTACTATTTTTTTATTTATTATTATTATTTGTACTGATTTAAAATTTTGTATTGTACATCACGTAGTCGTATTTTACGTCGCACACAAAATTTTATTTTTGCTCGACGAGTGCGAATATGTGCGAGCGTACATATTTTAGAGAAACATTTTTTCTATTTTATGGTTTCAAAATAATATAGGTAATAATTATTTCTAGCTATCATTTCAAGTTTATGGTTTTGATTATGAAAAGCCTTTCATTTATGCAGTTATAATTATAAAGTATTTTTCCTATAAAATGGTATATTAGAAAGTATATTTATGTGAAGAATATTTGTGCATACATATATCTCATAAATATTTATTAGTTTATTTTAAATAAAAATGCAATTTTTGAAATTATTATTATTAATATTATTGGAAAAATATATTTTAAAATTATTGTAGAGATTTAATTCTTGATTTGAATCTATGATTTATTTAAATAAGTATCTATATTTGGAAATTGATTTATCTTAATTGTTTTTAAAATAAAGGATAGGATTTGATTAGATTTAATTGGATTTGGATTTGAATTTTGATTTTGATTTGATTGCTTTTAAATTAAATTAGAAAATATCTAAATTGGGTTTTAAATATCCTAGTCCATATCTAATTGGGAATTCCCAAATCCTATAAATAGGCAGGTACTCCTCCAATTTATTATTCATCCACCAATTCTCCACAAACCAATGGTGCGTGCATCGTGTCTGTGTCCATCCAAATTATTATTCCATATTTTTTTACATATACATTCTTCCCCGCGGTGTCGACAACCCCGACACATAATATCCCTATCCCTAATCCTAACCGAGTGCCCCGACCTCATCTTTCCGTCTACGCCCAGCCTTCGCCACATCCCCGACCCGTCGGCCCCGTCACCCCGGCCTAGTCCAAACCACCCCATCAACACCAACAAACCCTTCCCTTCTGCCCACAACCACCCTGTCACCAAAGCCACCACCACCTGGCCGTCACTCCTAAGACACCACCACCCAGGCCAACTCCGGCCGACCCATGTATCCACAACTTCCATCCCGGCCATGCCCTCTGCCGAAACCGTCACCCCCGTGCCATCACCACTATCGCCCCGCCACTACCACCGTCTCCGCGACCACCAGAGCCACCACCGCCACAACCAAAGAAAACCAGAACAGAAGAAGAAAACACACTCACCTTGTCATCCCGGCCGTCGCGTGATGGTGATCCCCGTCGTCGCGTGCGCGCCGCCCTAGCCCAGTACCTCCACGTCGCGCCTGACCGCCCCTGGCCGGAACATGTTCTCCGCCGCTCACTCTCCTCCGTCCGCGACCAAGCCACAGAACCGCCGCGTCCTCGGCCAAGCCCCGGCCACCGAAACCCTAGATCTCCTCCCCATCGCGCCTCCTCACCGCCCAGCCTTTCAGTCACTCTCTTTCCTCCGCTCCCCTTCTTCTTTTTCTCAGCAACTTTTTGGTTGTTCATTTGTTGTCTCTCTCATCGGGAGAGAAGACACGAATGTAACCCTTTAATTATTTTTTTATATTTTTTTTACTTTATTTTTATTTGTTTTCTTTATTGTTATTTTTATAATATTAGTAAACATTTGATTACAAATTGTGTTTTTAGTTTTTATATATATGGTAACTTAATTAGCATTACTAATGGTATTAATGTATTCCTAATTTGGGAGATTATAGAGCCCTAATATTAATTATTTGATTATTTTAGGGTACTTAGATATATATATATATTTTTGACCTACAAATTATTACTTGGCAGAAAATAGTTGGATCCCTAAAATCACTTTGCTAGATTTTAGTTCTTCTAAATTTTTTTCAAGTCCTTTCAAGTGTTAGTTTTGACCCTAGATATATAGTTTCTTGAGTTCCTAATATTTTCAAATATTTTTCTAAATTATTTTTAATAGTTCTCTATCTATAAAATTATTTGTCAACCTTAAAGTATTTTAGCCTAAAAACGATTGTATATTTTCAAGTATTTATCCAAAATGATTTTGACTAAATAATATATATTTTCAAGTATTTATATAAAATATTGTTACTAAGTAAACTATAGTTTTGACCTAAAACGATATACTACTTATAAAATGTTTTGGGATAATAAATTATAACTTTCAAAGATTATAAGTATTTTCTGAAATATCGTTTCTGTTAAAAATCAATTTTTCGAACTTAATGTCTTTAGCCAAAACAGATTTCTTACGATTTTCTTAACTCTTATTTCATATGTTTTTCTCGATGTATAAAGGAAAAACCGATTTTAGTATTACGATTACTTTTCTAAAATTATATAATTATTATTCAATTCTTTTATTCCTCCGTCCACGACCAGCCCGATTACTCCCGTTTTCTCACCAATTCTGTACTCCCATATGTCCACCCTAACTAAATTGACCCTCCTGGACCCAATGGAACTGTCTATGCCACCATCCTAGTCAACTTGCATAGTTGTTGTACCGAAGTTGCAGATCGTGCCACATTGATCATCGCAGCACACCAGGCGCTCTACCAGGCAAGTTACCTTGTCATTTGCTGTTTAATTATTTTAGCTCATATTTCATGCATGTTCATTATTTTCTTTATGTAAAATAAACTGTGATACATGGCATAACCTGTTAGAACTTACTGTTCATTTATATTTCCTGCTATGTATTATTTTTCTCATATTAAACCTAGATTTAAGGGACCACCTTATGTGTTGCATTCATTGGCCTTGACATGTTGTACCACGAAGTTGTGTGTCGCATGTAGGACACGAAAGTGCGTGATTGGCTGGCCACCAGTATGTACAAGCCGTGCGATAGGAATAACCGCTAATAGAGATTGCATGCTAGTTTGACTTAGCGGTTATAGTGGTTTGTGTTGTGGATACAGCACAGTAGGCATTGGACGGGGAGGACAATTCCTTAGCGTATGGGCTTCGATGTACTTCCCTTGTGACCCGGACTCTCCGGTGGAGATACGGGGTTGATGACCCATGATTACTGACGGCCACTGACGATTGATCTGCGGAACGTCATGCTCTTACTGATGGGACCTCTGGTGCCCAAGGGGGACTATGCCGATCCTATTTAGCCAGGGCCCATGCGTAGGAAGGATTGTTCTTAACTACATTTCACTTAGAACGGTTAGGCACCTTTATCCGTTAGGTACGAGTACTTTTGGTTTGGATACTTGTATCTGACCGTAGCTTGGAACAATAACTTGTCGCGGATTAGTTCGTCACATCTTGTCCTTGTTTGGTTGTAGGTGTGACTTGCTATTTCGATAAGAAGGTATTAAACCTTGTTGGGGTCCGGATACCACATTGGATTCATAGCATGGGAAGATACGTTACTATGAATTAGTTTACAATCTCCTGTCCTTGTTTGGTTGGGGGGATGGTACGCTCGTTCAGTAGGTGCATATTAGACCATGTTATAATTCGATTTACTTATTTATTTGAGCAATATTTATTCAGTTTATATGGCATGATATTATGTGTCTTGTTACGTCCATCTGAGGACCTGGTTATCTCGCCAGGTGTGTGCTATTGTCTTTCGCAGGTGCTTTAGCTCTAGCCGTGTTCATTGCTATTTCTCGAGGATGATTACACTTGGATCGTCTTTATTTCGCTCGCCAAATACATTCCTTTACTCATGTATTTTCCTTTTACTTGTTGGTAGTGGATTTGTCTCCGCCCAACATATTGTATCAAGACAATTCATAGTTGATTATATGAGATCTTCTATCTTTTATTCATATATTTTGTGTAGATGAGATTAGTTATGGTTCTACTGCATTTTACAGCTTATGTACTCATACGAGGATTCCATATATTGGAGTGTACTTCGTATGAATACAGCTGGCATGTCTACGTTCCTAGTCCTACGTATTTTGGGACTGGGGCGTTACACTTCCTCTGACGCCGTCCTCTATAGAGGTCCTAGACGAGGCGTTACAGGACGTGGTCGACAGCTTTTATCGTCACTTGAAAAGGGGGATAGAGGCTGCTGTGGAGAGAGGGACGTCTTTCGTCTTGGCCCGGTAATGCGCCCAGGGTCAAATTGATATCCTTAAGGCCCTTCCTGGTGGGGCAGGGATGGCTGCACTTCTGGAGGCGAAATTCCTGGAGACTGATCAGCTGGTGGCCCAGCTTCAGGTACTACGGCAGGTTGATCTGTCTGCTGCTATAGATCAGGAGCATGGCTCCCTCACAACTGCTATAAAAAAGGCGAGGGCTGCTAAGGATAAAACCAGGTCGGCCATACTGAAGGATCTCCGCACTCTGTCTGATCGATATGATCAATTGAGCCATGAGAGTGAAGATGTTACGGCTCGGGAAGCGATTGCCTTCCGCGGGATTACTGACACGCGGGAGCAGATCCTTGAGCTTCAGAGGAAGTTAACTTTCTTTGAGTCTGAGCTTGAGGCTGCCCAGATCGACAGGGGGCTAATTATCCAGGAGGCTGACAAAGTCAATAAAGCTTCGGCTGACCTGGAAGTGGCTCTGAAGAAGTTAGACGACGACTGGCGGGCACTCATGGACCTGGATAATGGGGAGCAGTTGTCCCAGGAGGCTGAGCGCCGAGCTAGACAGAGGCTTGAGCGGGGTACTGCCTTAGTGAGAAACTGCCTCTTGGAGTTGTGTAATACCGAACTATAGTCGGCCTTTTCTTCTTTTGTTTCTATTTTCCTTTTCTTTTCTTTTTGAGAGGGACATGGTCCCCACCATATGTAATGCTTTTTCGTCTTTCAAATAAAGAGTACTTTCCATTCTACCCTTCATTTGTATTGCTTGTTGTGCCTGTGATATTATGGTGATGTACGCCCCGCGTGGGGGACTTGTCTGTGGACTTGTTACCCCTGGCATACCTTGATTTTAGGTACGGGTAACAAGTTTGATTGGGGATACCTAGAACAGTTCCACAGTAAGGTGGTCGTGGGTGTTCCGGGTATCGGAAGATAGAATGCCATGGAGCAGCTGGGCTCCCGGGACATGATGAGGAATGATGGGCCTTTGCTGAGAAATTCAGCAGAGGATATTTGTGGGCCTATTATCCTTGGCGTATCCTGACTTAGGATACAGATAATAGGATGAAAGGGGAACCAACATACTTACTCAGAGGTAATGAGGACATGGCAAGTACGAAGGTTTTACCGTGGAGTCTTCCTACTCAGAGGTAATGAGGACATGGCAGGAGTGGACTCAATGGAGGATATTTGTGGTCAACAGAGGACATTTGTCTGCCTATTACCCTTGGCATACCCTGGTTCAGGGTACGGATAATAAGACGAGAGAGAACCAACATACTTACTCAGAGGTAATGAGGACATGGTAAGTACGGAGGTTTTACCGTGGAGTCTTCCTACTCAGAGGTAATGAGGACATGGCAGGAGTGGACTCAGCGGGGAATATTTGTGGACCTATTATCCTTGGCGTACTCCGGTTGTGGGTACGGATAATAAGTCGAAAGGGAATTATCATACTTACTCAGAGGTAATGAGGACATGGCAAGCATGAAGGTTTCTTCGACGGAGCCTTCCCACTCAGAGGTAATGAGGACATGGCAGGAGTGGGCTCAATGAAGGAGGGTACATAGAACGACTCAGAGGTAATGAGGACATGGAAGTTCTATGTAAAGGGGTGATTTATTTTTGGCAAAAGTGAAACGACTCAGAGGTAATGTAGACATGGCCATTTTGGAAATTTGTGGATCTGTTACCCTTTTTGTGCACTGGGAGTGCGGGTAGTGGATCATGAGGGAGGATCTCTCCCAGAAAGAAAGTTCAGAGGTATGGTCATACATGACTTTCCCCCGAAAGAGTGACCGGGATGTAAGTTCAGGGGTACCATCGGGTACATGTACCATCGGGTACATAACTCGACAATCCATGAATTTTGGAATCAAAGTGTAAGTTCAGAGGTACCAGCGGGTACATGACTCGATAATCTGGGATTTTTGTGAATGTGAGTTCAGCAGCACTAGCGGGTACATGACTCGATGATCTGGAATATTATGAATGTGAGTTCAGCGGCACCAGCGGGTACATGACTCGACAATATAGAAAATGTTGTAGATGTGAGTTCAGCGGCACCAGCGGGTACATAACTCAATAATATGGAATGTTGTGGATGTGAGTTCAGCGGCACCAGCGGGTACATGACTCGATAATCTGGAAAATTGTTAAAGTGAGTTCAGCGGCACCAGCGGGTAAATGACTCGATAATCTAGAAAATATCGTTTAGACATAATATTTCTTCAGAAATTTGCCGTTGACGGGCAACATAAGCAAGTCTCCATTTTGTTTTGCGAGGCGGTAAGCACCGTTGGAGAATACAACCTCGATGATAAATGGACCTTCCCATTTTGGCTGAAACTTGTCGGCGGTCCTGTGAGTCATGACCATCGGCCTCCGGACTGCCAGAACGAGATCGCCCACTTGGAATGTTCTGATTTTAACCTTCTTGTTGAAGGCTCCGGAGATGCGTGCTTGGTATAGCTCGATCCGTTGCTGAGCCAGGAGGCGCTTTTTATCTAAGGCCTCCAACTCTTGTAGCCGGCGACGGTAGTTATCATCCGTCGTAAATTGACAAGAGAGAGCGACACGGAGCGAGGGTATTTGAGTCTCCAATGGGAGAACTGCCTCACTCCCGTACACCAGGGAGAATGGTGTGTTCCCTGTGGCTGTTCGGACTATGGTACGGTACGCCCATAAGCATTCACCAAGCTTCTCGTTCTAGTCGCGTTTATTGGACGACACGAACTTCTTGAGTAACTTGATGATGGTTTTGTTGAATGCTTCTGTCAACCCATTCGCTGCTGGATTATATGGCGTCGAAGTAATATTCTGGATGCGGTGCTTATTGCAGAACCGATAGAAGGCGTGGCTTGCAAACTGCGGACCATTATCGTGGATGATCCTTCGGGGTAGTCCAAAGCGATAGATGACGGGATGCTTAAGGAAGCTGATTACGTTTGAAGTCTTTACTTCTGCAAGCGGGACAGCTTCCGCCCATTTGGAGAAGTAATCTGTGATTGCGAGTATGAAGCGATGTCCTCGAGAGGAAGGTAGAGTAATCGGACCGATAATATCCATTCCCCATGCTTCGAACGGCCAAGACGCCACTGTCGGATGAAGAAATTCGGATGGTTGGTGGATGAAGTCCGCATGGACTTGGCAAGATTTGTATTTTTTTGCATAGGCTATCGCATCTGCTACTATCGTGGGCCAGTAGTAACCCATTCGGCGAAGACGGTCTTACAATTTTGGGCCGGGCTGATGGGCCCCGTAGACACCGTCATGAGCTTCGCGTACGACTTCTTTGGCTTCTGTATTTGACAGACACCGAAGCAATAGCCCATCGTAGGATCGCCGATACAGCATTTTCGTCTCTGTATCGTAGAAGAATCTGAGAGAACGTCTTCTGATGGAAGTGGCCTCTTTTGGGTTCTCGGACAGGATGTCGTAGACTACGAAGTCAATGAATGGTTGTCTCCAGTCTGGGCTTCGTCGATCGTCTGAGCGGAATAACTCGCCATAAATTGAACGTTGTTCTTAGGGCAGACTAGTTCGTGGCCTATCACATCTACCGATTGATGAGTATGATTTGGCACTGCTAGGGAAGCGACCAGGCCTGCTAAGGCATCGGCTTTGATATTTCGGAGTCTGGGAACATGTTCTATAAAGAATCCCTCAAATGACGAGATGATGTCGATCGCTATTTGGTGATAGGGGACCATGTCTTCGTGGCGGACTTCGTATGAGCCCCGGATCTGATTGACGATTAACTGAGAATCGTCGTATGCTTCAAGATATTCTACCTCCAGCTCTCTTGCAAGTTGGAGGCCAATGACCAAAGCGTTGTACTCGGCCACATTGTTAGACAGGGTTCTGTGAGAGAGTAAGCACGATTGATCACCAATTCGGAAGGAGAAACCAGCACCACTCCGACTCCGACGACGATATTGCCTTTGGGTCCAGTTCTCAAAGCACCGTCGAAGAACATTCGCCATATATCATCGTGGAAGGTTGCATGCGAGTCGGCGACCTCATCTGGGATTTCTTCATATATTCTGGACGACTCCGAGCCCGGGTGGGCTGCCAAAAAGTCTGCCATGGCTTGACCTTTAACATCCTTTTGTGGGACGACGATCATATGATAGGGGGACAGCAATATTGCCCATGTAGCGAGGCGAGAGCTGAGTGCCCCTGGTTTAGTCATGAGGACCCTGAGAGGGTTGATTCGTGAGATCACATGTATGGTTTGTCCCGTGACATAGTACCGCGTCTTTTGAATGGCGAACACCAGAGCGAGGCATTCCTTTTCCACGGTGGTGTATCGTTGCTCTGGCCCAATCATCATTCGACTGAGATAATATATGGCTTATTCATGGCCTACATCTTTGTTTTGTGCTAGCAGGGCGCCAAGGGAATGCTCCATTGCGCGTACATAGAGCAGAAATGGTTTTCCAGCAACCGGGGCCACCAGGACTAAAGGGTTCGACAAAGATTCTTTGATGCTGTCGAAGGCACGCTGACATTCTTCGTCCCATACGAATGAGATGCCTTTCTTCATGAGATGGGTGAATGGTCGACATCGTCCGGAGAGATTAGAAATGAACCTCCTGATGTAAGCTAGCCTCCCTTGGAGGCCTCGGAGTTTGCGAAGATTTCGCGGGGGACCCATCTCCATAATTGTCTTTGTCTTCTCAGGGTCTACATGGATACCCTGGGCGGTGATGATAAAACCCAAGAACTTTTCGCTGGATACGCCCAGGAAGGACTTCGTAGGGTTTATTTTCAAATTGTGCGCTCGCATCAGGTCGAATACCGTCCTCAGATCCTGCAGATGGTCTCCCTTACAGCGACTCTTGATGACGATGTCATCAACATAGCACTCCACCGTCTTGCGTAAGTGGTCTCTGAAGATGATACTCATGGCTCTTTGATATGTGGTGCCGGCATTCTTCAAACTGAAAGGCATGACTGTATAGCAGTATGTGCCAATCGGTGTTCGGAATGATGTATGATTTTCGTCGTCAAGAG
>JANAVB010030047.1:0-22273 GCA_029216955.1 Iris pallida | reverse complement strand
CTAATAGGTCCGAATCAAAATTCTGGTCCTGTGTGCCAAGTTTGGTTCGATTCTGAGAAGGTCGAATCAGAACCCCTTTTTGGCGGGCTCGCGACCCACTCAAACGGGCGAATTTGTACGCGGCTCATCGGAATCCAAAACTAGACATACCGTTGAGTTCCTCTCCTCAAACTGAATACGTAGATATATAGTTTGACGACTTTAGAGACCATAGACTTTGGCACGCGTTTAGATGTAAAGCGGATCCAACGACGGACATCGTTTTGACCCGAAATTATGTTTGCCCCTGTTCCAGAATTAGACTTTTGGACAGGCATTTTCTAGGTATATCTTCTTCATCGAGATCATTTTTGATGTTTGTTTCAGCGTCTGGAGTCATCTGCAATTTGTGAGTTTTGGTGCCGATACTTGCTACTCTTGGATTGCCCTTCTCGCACCGCGGGCAAGTATTCCTTGCCATAGATTCTGATTGTGCTCATTTATTTTCAGTATATTTTATTATTGAATATATCTTTCTCTTTGTCATTTTTTTCTATTGGGCGTCCAAGTCACACTTGGGTGCAAGCAGCTAAATTTAGTCGTTATATTTATTTATGTCTTTATTTGCATGTCGACCTTGTGTCAGTTGACTACCCTATGAGTATGCGGGATATTTTATATCCCCTATGGCCTTGACACATGTGTGTCACGTGATGTTTGAGTTTATATAGGACACGAACCTGCGTACTCGACTGACCATCGACACGTACAGGACGTGCGACGGTTAGGAGGTAACTGCTATTAGTGAGTCGAGTTAGAAGCCGAAGCAGTTGCCAACTGGACAGGCTGGGATACATCTTGGACAGGAGCAGTTGGGGGAGGGGACAGCTACTAGCGTAGGGGCTACATTTATTTTTTTACACACTTTGGGGCCGAGAGTGACTTGTATGAGTACTACTTTCTGCCCTGGCCGATAGTCTCGGATGAGCGCTACTTGACGGCCACTCTTTATTACTTGATTGCGTGAATCCGTTTCAGCCCTGCGTAGAACGTTGTCCTCTAAAGTGCATCTCACATAGACGGTTAGGAGATCCTGTAGTCATAGTTGCATATTTTCTTTTCATATTCAGTTACTTGGCATGTTTTCTGTATCTTGTTACGTCCCTCTGAGGACCTGGTGATCTCCAGGATTAGACGAGCAGGACTATCCAGAGGAGTACGGTGCCGCATTGGATCCATCATACATCGGTGATGAGATATCTCCTGCCCATACTTAGTTTTATTCTTTATTATCTGAGACCATGTATTGGACATATTTTTATCATCTTTCTTGCTGTTTGAGGAGGTTGGACTCCATTTAGTTGAGCCTATTCTTCCATAGCTGTTTGGGTGGGAATGTCTACCCGGCTATATTTTGATATCATCATTTATCTTATTTATGGACTTATTATATTCTCTGTGTTGAGCGTGGATGAGATTTAGTTATTTTATTGTGGCTCATCATGTATTATTATTACAGCTTATGTACCAATACGGATTACCATATTGGTGTATTCTTCGTATAAGTACAGCTGGCATGTCTACGTACTTGGTCCTACGTATTTTGTGACTGGGGCGTTACATATTTTTGTGGTGGCCCATGCAGGTCCTCTATAATATTGTTGGGTTACATGACTGTGCCCAACAAGCCTGCAAACTAGGAATAGGATATAGGATCTCATCCACTTACTACTACCTTCTTTGATCTCTACTCCATCTTCTTTTCCTATAAACTTATTGAATTCCCTTCAGCTTGAAATTGTTCTAACCAATTCTAATTTTCGTGCCAATATAGGATGAATCTTTGTAGCGGTCTCACTACTCCCCTTGCCATTACTGACTGGAACACTACTGCTCAAGAAGAACCAGTGAATCCGCAGCAGCCAACTATGTCTTCGACCACTCCAGCACCATCCGGGCCATCCCTCCAGCCAGTGATGACCCCAGATACGACTCAGCAGACTGGTCCTGAGGATCTTGTACCCCAGGGAGAGTACCTACCACCACCACCACCTTATCCACCTCCGTTTCTACCACAGATTCCACCCCAATATCCACACAACAGCCACCACAGTATCCACCATCTTATCCGCCCCAGCAGCCTCCACCATATCCATCACCATACCCACCATCATATCCACCCTAGTACCTCCACAGAATCTACCTCAGTATCCACCCACATACCCCCCACCATATCCTTTCCATATCCTTCATATCCTCCACAGTACTGGCCACAGGGTGCCCCACAGATCATGCCACAGGTGCCATACCTGCCCCCACAGCATCCCATGCCTCAGACTGGTGGGGCTACCAAAGAGCAGATTCTCCAAAGCCTGGTACAGGCTCAGATGCAGCAGAGCGAGGCCATCAGAGGAGTTTAGAGACAGCATTGCCCGAGCACCACAAGCCTCTGTGGGTTCCATCGAAGGATTCCGCAACATGAATCCTCCACACTTCAAGGGTACTAAAGACGTCATTGGGATCACCAATTGGCTGGTTAAGACAGAAAATCTCCTGAAGGCTTCAGAGTTATCCACAATCTATGGATGACGCAGTAAAGTTACAGCTGGAAGGAAATGCTTATGATTGGTGGGCCGCAGAGGAGAGGCGGCTAGGAGTTGATCAGACATGAGAAATTCAAAGAACTGTACAATAAGAAGTTTTTCTCTGACACTGCCAAGGATGCTCTATATGACCAGTTTCTACACTTAGAGCAGGAAATATGACAATTGACGAGTACGACGCCGAGTTTAGCCGACTGAGTTGTTTGCACCAGGGTTGGTTACGACAGAGCTGGAGAAGGCCAAACGATTTCATAGAGGCTTGAGTATAGAGTTGCAGAGGTACACCAGCTCCGAGTCGAGGGTCTCCAAGTAGCTGTTCTGGCAGAGGCTAGAACTCAGGAGGCCATAAGCAAGAAGGCGAATCGACGAGTTACATCGACTATGGGATCAGCTAAGACCACTATAGGAGGGCCAGTGAGACGTCCTCCACACATCACATCAGCAGAGGACAGGGCCATACCAGACACAGGAGAAGGTCACACCATTACTGTGGTAAAGTTGGTCATGTTTTACGAGATTGTAGACGACGGTTGGGGCATTGTTTGGTTTGCAGGTCAAATCAGCACCAGGCTAAGGATTGCTCATTTCAGAGGGTCACTCCACATAATCTGCAGCAGAGGCCAGCTATTACAGGACCAGGAGCACCGCGACCACCTTTACCCCCTCAGGCAACCCAATTTCAGTAGGCTAAGGTACAGCGGGCAACCAGAGAGTTGGGAAGGCTTTTGCACTAGCTACAGAGGAGGCAGAACCAGAGGTGGACGTCATTGCAGGTATGGTTTTAGTTGCATCATTTCCTGCCATCACATTATTTGACACTGGAGCCACCCATTCATTCATAGCCACTAGCTTTGCCACTAGACACAGTATACCCATGTCATCTTTATCTAAAAACATTAGAATCCTCACTGAGGAGGAGTAGTACCTGTTAGTGGTGTTTGTAGAGATTGTCCTGTAGTGATAAATAGTAGAGAGATGAAGGCACGACTTCTTGTATTTCGATGCCGACGTTCGATGTGGTTCTTGGAATGGACTGGTTGAGCCAGTATTTGCTCTTATTGACTACCATAGGGGCAGTATCGTCTTTAGACCACCGAATGATGCGGAGTTCGAGTTCACCAAAGATGAAGCCTTGAGAGCGATGCACCTGCATCGGGGACTCACATGATGATGCAAGACACCCCTCAACACCCTATCATCACCGAGTTCGAGGATGTATTCCCCGAGGAATTGCCAGGACTGCCACCTGACCGAGACATTGAGTTTTCTATTGAGCTTATTCCGGAAGCCGAGCCTATTTCATCTCGAGTTTATCGGCTAACACCCAAGGAGTTAGTAGAGATGAAGACGCAGATTGATGACTTATTGGAGAAGGGCTTTATTCGTGCCAGTGCGTCATCGTAGGGAGCACCCGTTCTTTTTGTGCCTAAGAAAGATGGGACCGTGCGCATGTGCATCGACTACAGAGCATTGAATGCAGTGACAGTGAAGAACAAGTACCCATTGTCGCGGATAGACGATCTATTTGATCAACTGAGTGGAATAAAAGTATTCTCCAAGATCGACTTACGATCAGGCTATCACCAATTGAAGGTTCGGAAGAAAGATAATGTAAAGACGGCTTTTCGATCAAGGTATGGACACTACGAGTTCTTGGTCATGCCTTTCGGTTTGACCAATGCTCACGCAGTTTTCATGAATTTAATGAACAAGATCTTTCACCAGTATTTGGAAAAATTTGTAGTAGTCTTTATAGATGATATCTTGATTTACTCCAAGAGTCAAGAGGAGCATGAGCAGCATCTACAGATAGTTTTGGGAACATTGAGGAATGAGAGACTCTTTGCGAAGCTTAGCAAGTGTGATTTCTTTCTCAAGGAGGTATCATTTCTCGTTCATGTTGTTACGGGTGATGGTATATCAGTGGATCCAGAGAAGATCACAACAGTCGAATCATGGCCCGCTCCCACATCAGCTTCTGAGGTGAGAAGTTTCCTCGGACTTGCGGGTTACTACCGACGGTTCGTGGAAGATTTCTCACGAATAGCGGGGCCTATGACTCGATTAACTTGCAAGAATCAGGAGTTTGTATGGACAGACGAGTGTCAAGCCGCCTTCGACGAGTTAAAAAAGCGATTGACCACAGCACCGATCTTGACACTACTATCGGGCCCGGAAGAATTTGTGATTTACAGTGACGCATCCGGGAAAGGATTAGGATGCGTATTGATGCAGCACGGACATGTAGTAGCCTATGCATCGCTATAGTTGAGGGTGCATGAGAAGAATTATCCGACCCACGATCTAGAGCTTACAGCGGTTATCTTTGCTTTAAAGTTATGGAGACACTACTTGTACGACGAGAAGGTTGATATCTACACTGATCATAAGAGCCTCAAGTACGTGTTCACACAAAAGGAGTTGAATATGCGACAGCGACGTTGGTTGGAGTTGATGAAGGATTATGAGATCGAGCTACATTATCATCCGGGCAAGGCTAATGTCGTGGCAGACGCATTAAGCCGTAAGCCCATGGCACACTTTTTGACTACGCAGAAGGAGTTGATTAGAGACTTGGAGCAGCTTGGTATTGAGGTAGTATTACCTGGAGCCGATGGCGTATTAGCCAACCTCTAAGTACAATCATCATTGGTAGAGCGCATCAAGGCAGCATTGCCTAATGATGCTAGATTTCGACGGCTCTGGGAGAGGACCGAAGTAGGAGAGCAGACGGGATTGAGGATCCACCCCGATGGGACATTACGATGTGGTGATCGTATTTATGTTCCCAATGGAGAGTTACGACAGAAGCTGATGGCAGAGGCTCACAGTTCGACTTACTCTATTCATCCCGGAGGAACCAAGATGTACCGCGACTTACGACAGTATTATTGGTGGCACGAAATGAAGCGAGAGATAGCTTGTTTTGTTGCCAAGTGCTTAGTATGTCAACAAGTGAAGGAGGAGCACCAGAGGACGGCCGAATTATTGCAGCAGCTACCCATTCCCGAGTGAAAGTGGGAGCACATTACTATGGATTTCATCACGGGTTTTCCTCGGAGTCCTAGGGGACATGACGCAGTGTGGGTGATTGTTGATAGACTTCGAAGTCAACCCATTTCTTACCTTTTAGAGTGGGCCAGTCGACAGAGGTATTGGCAGAGATGTATATGGAGCAGATTGTGAGATTGCATGGCGTGCCTATTAGTATTGTGTCGGACCGTGACTCAAGATTTACCTCGTACTTTTGGAGGAGCATGCAAGAGAGTTTGGCTACTCGATTGAAGTTTAGCACATCATACCATCCGCAGACAGACGGCCAGTCAGAGCGTACCATTCAGATGCTAGAGGATATGTTGAGAGCATACATGCTTGACTTTGGCAGTTTATGGGAGGACCATATTTATCTTGTTGAGTTTTTCTACAACAATAGCTATCAAGTGAGCATTCAAATGGCTCCGTTTGAGGCGTTATATGGTAGGAAGTGTCGGTCTCCTGTTTGTTGGAGCGACATAGGAGAGCGACAACTATTGGGTCCCGAGTTAGTCTTGAGCACAGTGGTGTAGGTCCTAAAAATTAAGTTGCACCCATCAAAGAAGTCATGAAAATCAAATTGGGCATCCTTCAAGTGAACTGCGCAGGAGTCAGATTGTGCACCATCTCGATTGCGCAGGCTGAACTGCGCACTCATCCAAGTGCGCAAGTTGACGTGGCCTTGTCATCATTATCTGACAGAGAATCAGATCTTCTGACAACTGACAGTACGGAGAACGAGGAAACTGTTCGTTTATCGTGCAGCACAGCGCTCGAGGACAGCTGTACATGCAGCGCAATCGGCCAGACTCAATCTGAAGCCAGCGCAATTCATGTGGCGCACTCCATCAAAAAACTGACAATGTACACGTGGCCTTCATGCCATCAATTACTCACCATGTGGCAACCGTCTGTACATGATCAAGCGCATTTCAATCAAATAATGCCACACGTCACATACAGATGGTCCACGATCGAGTAACTACCTGCGTGGTTCATTGCTTACACAATCCAAAGTCTGCGCAATCCAACCTGCGCAAGTCAGAATAACTAAAAGTTAGTTATTTCCAGAACTCTATAAATAGAGTTTCAAGTCTTCATTATCAGGGAGATACATACACACGGAGAGATCAGAATCATCACCAGAGATCAGGAGTTCTTGTCAAAGTGCTGTTGCAATCTTCAGAGGCTACCGTCTTCAAAGTTCACATCGTCCAAGGGATAAAGCGATCGTCATTCAGATCAGATTTCTATAGTTGTACTTTCCCAGAATTTCTTGTAATCTTCTTACAAAGTTTGTTGAAATAAAGATCAACATTTATTTTTGCAAACAAAATGGCGACTCTGCTGGGGACGACTTTCTCCTCCGATGAGGAAGTGACAACTCAATGTGACGTTGCGTCTATCGGAAAGACGCAGAAGACGCTGGTTGTAAAGGTCAACCAGACGGCCTACGAGGCGATGATCAACTCCAGGACCACTCCTCGTACTGCAACAACTTCTGCCACGAGCAAAGTTCACCCAGTGTGGGTCCCAAAGACTGTTGTGCAGTCTACTGCTTCTGCTGCTCAGCCTGCTGCGCAGTACACTGTCTCTGTTGCTGCTTCTGCTGTGCAGTCTGTTGCTACTGCCCATGCGCAGTATGCTGCTCCCCTTTCCAGTGCACAAACCACTTCCTATGCTGCTCTATCAAAGTACAAGACTCCTATTCCTCTGGCGCAGTTGGCTGTAACTCTGCCTGCGCAATCCATCACTCCAGCAACCAGAGTGCATCCCAAACACTCTGGCAACAAGACTTCTGCTGCGCAAGTTGCTGAGACTGTGGCCAGAAGACCTTCTGCCAGAGTTACTCATGCGTAACCTGCCAGTGCGCCAACAACTACTTTAACCCATGCGCAAACTGCGCCAGCGCAGTCTAAGAGAGACAGCCCTTTGGCTAATCTCTCCTCTTCCCATAGCAAGGGGAGAAGCTCTGCTCCTCTTCTCAAGCACCCTGTTCCTCCTGCACAATCCACTGGGGGTAGTCTTTTGACTATTCCTCCTCCTCCCCAGAACAAAGGAAAAGGACCGTTGGTCTTTTCTCAAACTTTTTCGTCCCACGACTTGGAAGACAACAGAGGGAAATGCTCTTTAGCTAACCCTTCTTCACAAAACAAAGAAAAAGGCCCTTTGGTCTTTTCTCAGTCTTCCTCGGTTTTTACCGTAGAAGATCAATCTGAACGTGATCCGGCACCAATCAGTACAAGAACTCTTTCCAATAAGGGTTCTTCTTTCCTCCTTGCCAAAGGGAAGTGTACTGATCAGAGAGTTATTCTGCCTACTCCGGTAGCAAAATTTCAAGATCTCCCCACTCTCAAGATATCCCGTTCAAGACAGGAAAAATTGCTGGTGTCTCAGACAGAAACCCCTGGGGGTGAGTTTGCTGATCTAAGAACTTATCTCAATCGACCAACTTCGGTGAAACGCAAACAGCCAATGCCGAAGACCAACCAGCATCAAAAGCAAACTTCCAGGATCAAAAATTCGGACACCTATGCCAATGAAATGAGTACTTCCCTGTACACTCAAGGGACAAAACATTTGAAGAACCGGAACCATGTTCTGAATGTTGTCAAAGAACATATCCCTCAAACTTCTTCTCGTTCCGTCACTGTTCCTAATCTCCGAGAACACCTCAAGCAAAAGCGGGACAATATCTCAACATCTCCAGTGCAACCACTTGGACACCATTGTAATCACAAAGTTGTCATCAAGTGTTGTTGTCAGACAATAAGACGATCTGTCTTTGATCGTCTGAACTTTACAAACTCTGAACCTATGTCAGAAGATGAAGACGAAGTTTTGTACGCTTCTGTCAACATGACTTCCCGAGACACTGGGGTAGGAAGTGCTCCAAGCACGGAAAGCCTCGCAAGCCAAGCCAGCGGTATTTAGATCTACTCCAAGAATCTTCTGATGGAGTATTCCAACATACCAGATCCCGAAGCCGAGACACAATCGGTCAAAGGAATCTTCAAGATCCTTCTGGTCATCTTTCTCCTTCTCACTCAGGAGATGATTCTTTCTCCGACTACGATGCATACAGCAAAAGTTCGGAATAGACAGTGTCCTCCACTGTACCTAGAGAAGTGACAGCTTATGTTGTCACTGAAGACCCAGATGCTTCCAGTTCGGCTAGTCAAGAACAACGAATAGCTGCACTAGAAGACAAGCTGAAGACCATGGCCGAAATGGTCGCAAGTATGCATTCTATTATTGTGGCTCAACATACAGTACCACCGACCATACCTCCCACAAATCCTGAAATCATAGCATCGTCGTGCCTGTCAATACAGGGCTGGAGGTAGCATCTCTTCAAGTACCTCCTGTACAGATTCAACCTACACCAGTCAATCAGGTGCTGGGGGGAGTGCTTACCACGCTGTTCCTCCTCCTAATACTGTGACTCAGCCTGCTCCTTCTACATCAGTGGAAGATGCCAATGAAGCTGTCAAGCTCCTGCGCACTCAGTTCGAGGCCTTCAAAGAGAAAGACAACTTGCAGAGGTTGGGGATCAAGCAACCTTACCCAGTTGAATGGAAGGAAGTCCCATTTCCTCCTAAGTACAAAATCCCAACAATCTCGCTATTTGATGGCAGCACTTCTCCTAGTCAGTTCATTAACCACTTCGAGGTAATGACTGTCCAACTTCAACCAAATGACGCTCTTCTTACCAGAGTATTCGTTGGCTGTTTAGCCGGCGTAGCATACGATTGGTACAGAAGCTTGCCCGATGGTTGTATCACCTCCTTCTCAGGTTTAAAACAAATCTTCTTGGAACGATTTTATGAGGGGATCAACGACATAACCATGTCAGCCCTCAATAAAATCAAACAAAGACACGATAAAACTGCTGAGAGTTTCATTGAAAGATTTCGCCGGGAAGCTGTGAAAATGCCTCCTGGAACTCCGGCTGCTGTCACCATAGACACCTGCAAGGCAAATCTTTTACTTATTATCAGCATGTGGACAGGATCTACTCAGTTCCAAGATTGGCCATCCTTCATTGTCAACGCTAAAGCAGCCGAAGTTAGCGCCGAAAAATTCAAGCAGCTAGGGGTACAAATGTCTAACCCCGACCGGGATGAACACCAGACATCAGGTGGTGATAATCGCCAGAACAACCGTAAGGGAAAAGAAACTTTGAATATCAATTTAAAAAACAAAGAATCTCTGGCGGTCAACGTAGCTCCACCTACGTCTACTTCTACTCCTTCAGCACCTCCACCAAGGGAACCTCGTCCGAAAGTAGAGTACTCTTTTGACGAGAATGACACCATGAGCATCTTTGATTGCTTGATCAAAAGCAATAAGCTCCAGCTTCCAGATCCCAAGAAGCCTGATGAAGTCGGTAAAACTGATCATCCTAAATACTGTGTCTATCACAGGTTCATTGGGCATCCTACTCGAGCATGTTATGTGCTCAAAGGCAAAATTCAAGAGCTGATCAACGCTGGTGTTGTCATTCTGCAGCAAGACGAGAAGACTGTTACCGCAAACATGGTCTAGTTCAATTCGGTGACTTTCTACCGCAAATGGTACAGCACGGTGTCATTCCTATCCCCAAAGCTACTCTTGAGATCGAGAATCTCCCTCCTCCATGAAGTGAAGGTCTCGTCCCCTTGTCTCTTGACAATGGCGAGATTATGTGGATTCATCCGGATTTGGCCTCGGAGTTCGAACTTCCTTCTTCTTCCAAGAAGAAAGACTGCTCCAAGGACAAGACAAAGACTTGTAATATGGTGTCTTTTGACCCCATAGTTGACGAGGAAATCCTGTTGGGCACCAGATCAGGGAAAGCCTATCTAAAGGATTACCCCGAAGCTCAAGAGAATCCTGCTTCTCCTTCTGAGCCTGCTTCTACTGAGGATATTCCTACTGCATCCTTACCGGTTGTAGAGTCTACTCCTCCCAAGCCAACAGTAGCCGACAAAGGCAAACAACAAGTCCGCTTCGACAAACCTTTAAAGAAGTCATCTTCTTCCGGACTTGAGAAGCCTTACAATTTTGATATCTTGGCTCAGTTAGCCAATACACCGGCCCGGCTGTCAATCTTCGAGCTCTTGCGTCTATCCAAAGAGACTCGGGAAACTCTGAGTGAGGCTCTCATGCAGGCAGAAACCTGTCTAGCCCTCCTAAAGAAGCCAAAAGCGGAGCCTGTCTCTTCCCTCCATTGTCATAGTGTGTTGGAGTTAATTCCAAACATAACTTTTACACAGGATGACATGCTGATGAAGACAATAGGCACGATCGTCCTCTATACTATACAGGATATGTCGACTCGATGAAAGTCGATCGTATTCTGATAGATCCAGGGTCTGCTCTCAGCATCATACCGAAGACAATGTTGGATGCATTGAAGATCCCAGTGCATAGCCTTTCTAGTACAATCACCACCATTCTTGGGTTCAATCAGGGAAGGAGTGAGCCTCTGGGCAAGATTCGTCTAAAATTCCAAATAGGCAATCTTCGCACAAAGGTGACCTTCTACATCATTGACAACCATGGTTGTTCTAATAATGCTCTATTGGGAAGACCATTTCTTCATGAACATAACATTGTTCCTTCGAGTCTCCATCAATGTTTCAAATACGTTGATGACAATGGAGAGGTTCAAAAGGAGGTTGCTGATCTCTATCCTTTCAAAGGCGTCGAAGCATACTGCAACGATGCTCGTATGTATAAGGATGAATTCATGAAGGTAGTGCTGTCTCTGGACACTGAAGAAGAACAAGAAGCAGTGCCTAATGACACCCTCATCATACCTGTCAAAGGGCGTATTTCTCGTCCTCAGTCCTCCAAGCTACTGGCTATTCACTTGCCAGTCTAGAAGCAACCAACTGATGATGGTCAAGATCAAAGGGAGCTCACCTCTTCTGAGCCACTTGTTATTGACTTACGTCGTAACAAGGAAAAAAGGCAGCTCACCTCTTCTGAGCCACTTGTTATTGATTTATCTCATAATAAGGATAAAAGGGAGCTTACCTCCTCTGAGCCGCTTGTTATCGACCTTCGTCGTAACAAGGCCAATCCTTCTCCATGTTCTTCTTCTCCCCCTCTTGTAATCAATCTGACCAAGCCTGCTAAGGCTAAAGGTCCTGCTGTAAATACAGATGTACAAATTAATGAAAAAACATCTACTTTCCAGTATACTGATGTCATTTATCATACTAAGTGCTATTTGGATATGTTAGATAGCTTTCAATCATTTACAACGGGATTTGTGCAATCTCTTCAAACAGAAGTCTTACTCGAACATCCCAATAATTCATATCGTATTGTCCCCACTCGAAAGAAAGGCAAGAGTCCAATACTTTTTAGTAAAGGACCGGAACAACAATTCAGCTATACGGATGATAGCAAAAGTAACGATATGGGGCATCTTCAACTCCGTCGTTACAATCAACAATCAAAAGACATCATTCGAAAGATGGGTTATGACTTCAAGAGTGGCCTCAACTACGGTAAAGGTAGAAGAACTCCTATTCGTACGGCTGTACCGAAAGGAAAGTCAGAAATATACTATAGCAGGACCAAAAGAGGTCTCGAATATGCTTCACCTCCGGTATTACCCCCAGCAGCCTCTAAATCCGATAGCGAGGAGCGCTCTAACTCTTCTAATTCCAGATCATGGGATTCTGACACCAGCATCGGTCAAGTTCATCGATTGACTGTATCTTCTAACATGGTCTCCGTCGAACTTCCAGAAGGTTATGACGAGGATGTTGAAGAAAATTTCGAAACAGATCCTTGGACTCAACGAATGGATACCCAATAGGAACTCCGATTCGAACAAAGGGAACCTCCTACCAAAGATCAATTGGTTCAAATTGATGTAGGAGAGAGCGGGTGATCTCGTCCAATATTCATCAGCAAGAACCTCCCAGAGGCAGATAAGCAAGAATTAATTCTTCTTATTCAAGAATACATTGACGTCTTTGCCTGGAGCTATGAAGACATGCCAGGTCTAGATCCCAAAGTTGCTACTCACAAATTGAACATTCTGCCAAATGCAAAATCGGTCAAACAGCAACAACGGTATTTCAAGCCAGAAATGATGGACGCAATTGATGATCAAGTCAAGAAACTCATCGCTTGTGGCTTTATCCGAGAAGAGCAACATCCTGATTGGGTAGCCAATGTCGTCCCAGTTCTAAAGAAAATCGGCAAAGTTCGAGTCTGCATCGACTTTCGGGATCTTAATGAAGCATGCCCAAAAGATGAATTTTCTCTCCCTGTCACGGATTTCATGATTGACAACACCTGTGGGTTCGAGCGAATATCTTTCATGGATGGATTCTCCGGATACAATCAGATTCGGATGAATCCTGAAGATGAAAAAAATACTTCTTTTCGCACTCCTCGCGGAGTCTACTGCTATACTGTAATGCCATTTGGTCTCAAGAATGCTGGTACAATGTACCAACGAGCCATGAGTACATATTTCGAGATCATCTGCGCAAGACTGTCGAATGCTACGTTGATGATATTGCTGTCAAAAGTCGTCTAAAGGAAGATTATATCCAAGACTTGAGAACTATCTTCAACCTCATGCGCCAACATCAACTCAAAATAAATCCCACCAAATCATTCTTGGGTGTCTCTAGTGGTAAATTTCTCGGCTTCGTCATTACCTCTAAGGGTATACACGTGGATCCCGAGAAGATCAAAGCCATTTAAGAGATGCATCCTCCACGCAACCTCAAAGAGCTACGAGGATTCCAAGGTCGACTTGCGTACATCAGGAGATTCATTTCGAATCTGTCTGGACGCTGCAGACCATTTACTCAACTAATAAAGAAGGGTATATCTTTCATTTGGACCGAAAAATGTCAACGAGCGTTTGACGACATAAAGCGGTATCTCATGAACCCACCAGTCTTGGTGCCACCAATCTCTGGCATATCGTTCTTAATGTATGTCCGTGGTATGGACAATTCATTGGGTGCTTTACTTGCCCAAAAGAATAAAGAAGGCCACGAACAAGCTATCTATTATCTTAGTCGTACTATGATTGGTGCTGAACACTGTTATAGTCCGGTCGAAAAAGAATGCCTAGCTCTTATGTTTGCTGTTCAAAAGACGAGGCATTACATCATTGGCCAAACTATTCATGTCATATCCCGAGTTAATCCTCTTCGGGTACTGATGAAGAAGCCTAGCACACTTAATTCTCGGCTGGCTACATGGGCCATTCTGCTAGCCCAATATGACATGGTATATGTTCCTCAAAAGTCTGTCAAAAGTCAAGCACTGACAGATTTCTTAGCAGCTCATCCTGTTCCAGAAACGTCCAAACTCTATGATGAAATTCCAGATGAAACTTTGGAATCTAATACGATCTCTGAAGAATTTCCTACTTGGCGTCTATTATTTGATGGTGCATCCAGGATTGGACCCAATGGTGCCATTGTCGCAGGAGTTGGAGTTGTCCTTGTTTCTCTAGACAGGTCAGCTATTCAAAGAGCATACTCTTTAGATGAGCCTTGCTCCAACAACGTGGCAGAATACAATGCTCTACTCATCGGCCGTCAGCTAGCCAAACAACTAGACGTCGAGTATCTTGAAGTCTATGGTGACTCTAAGTTGGTTGTTAACCAGGTTAGAGGAACTTATGAAGTTCGCCATCAAGATCTGGTGCCTTACTTTGAAGCGGCAATCAACATGGCTACATCATTTAAAGCCTTCTTCATTGAATATGTCCGACGAGCTTGCAATACTGAAGCAGACGCTTTGGCTAATCTTACAGCAGTTTTAGCCATCCCCATCAAAAGACAACAGGTGGTGGTTATCTCTAATCGGGAATTATTCTGCGTCGAAAACAATCGTAATATTGAGTTCAGTAATCTTACTGAAGTCAATGTTATCAGTAAAGATTGGAGAACTCCTTTTATCGACTTTGTAGTTCATGACATACTTCCTGAAGATCCCAAGGAGGCTACGAGTATTCATCGGCAGTCTCTGCGATTCTACTACAATCTGACCACCAAAACTCTCTACCGGCAAACTTATGACGGCCTACTCTTGCGCTGTCTTGCTGGTGATGAGGCAAAGCAAGTACGGCGTGAAGCTCACGATGGTGTCTGCGGAGCACATCAACCCGGTCCTAAACTACAGGATCGTATCCGACGCATGGGTTACTATTGGCCCTCTATGGTATCTAATGCTATCGAATATGCGAGAAAATGTCGAGCTTGTCAAATCCACGCAGATTTCATTCATCAACCATCAGAATTCCTTCATCCGACTGCTGCTTCCTGGCCTTTTGAAGCTTGGGACATAGACATCATAGGTCCCATCAATCCTCCTTCTTCTAGAGGACATCGGTTTATACTGGCAATAACCGACTACTTCTCCAAATGGGCCGAAGCTATACCATTGGCTGAAGTCAAGACCAGCAGCGTTATCAACTTCGTCAAACACCATGTCATCTATAGATTTGGTGTACCTCGACGAATCAACCACGATAACGGACCTCAATTCATCAGCCAAAAGTTCACAGGGTTCTGTGACGATCACCAGATTGACAATATCGCTTCGACAGCATACAATCCTGCCGCTAATGGCTTAGCTGAAGCTTTCAACAAGACTATCATCAAGCTCCTTAAAACGTTTTTGTCTACTAACAAACGAAACTGGAGTAAAAAGCTTGGGGAATGTCTTTGGGCCTATCGTACTACGGTCCGCAACCCTACAGGCTGTACACCCTTCTCTTTGGTGTACGATTGTGAAGCAGAACTACCCCTGGAACTCCAAATTTCGTCTTTGAGGATTGCTATCGCCAACGAACTCACGACAGAGAACAATGATCTTCTCCGACTTCAAGAATTGGAGGCGTTCGATGAGAAGCGGCTATTGGCTCAACAGCATATTGAGTTATACCAAGCCCGCATCTCAAAGACATTCAACCGCAAAGTTAAGGTCAGAGCCTTTCAGAAAGGAGAGCTTGTTCTAACAGTCAGACGTCCTATGACTATGACTCACTCGAGCAAAGGCAAGTTCGATGCGAAGTGGGAAGGGCCATATATCGTGAGCAAAGTCTTCTCAAATGGAGCCTATCTACTCATAAAGCTAGACGATCGAGTTGCAATGATGCCTATCAATGGCAAGTTCCTCAAAAAGTATTATGTATAAATGTAACAGACATTGCTTGTAATCATCAGACAAGTTCATAAATACAATTTAATTTTATTTCATCATGAATGATAGTACATAATATCAAGGAAGGTCACTATCATCCTTCTCAAAATTGGGACGCGGGCCACTACCATCCTTATCAAAGACATGATCAGCAAAAGAGCCGAGAACACTCTTGCTGGAACCCACCAGGAACTTACAAGCAGCCATCCTCATGGCTTCTTCTTCTTCAGTCTTCCTTGGTTCAAGAAGGAAGTCCAAGATGTCCTTTGGCAGTTTGGGGGCAGACGAACCTTCGCCCGCTGCTATCTGCTTTGGTTGAGCCGGTTCGACTGGATGTTCCTCAGTACCCACTTCAACCTTCGAGGCGATCTCAGCCTTCTTGGATGCATTTCCAGACGACATCTTTATGTTGAAAAGTGAAAGTGACCATCCCACCTGATCTTCTATTCTATTTATAGACAGAGATTCATACGACAACGAAACTTCATTCAATTCATCCGACGGTTTGTTCGTTCATTAAATCCATCCGACGGTTCGCCCGTTCATTTCATTCATCTAACGGTTCGTCCGTTCATCATATCCTTTTGACGGTTCGTCCGTTCATTATATTCATTCACCCGACGGTTCACCCGTTCACACATCCATCTGACGATTCGTCCGTTCATCATCCGACGGTTCGTCCGTTCATTACATTTATCTGACGGTTCGCCCGTTCATTCCAATCATCCTACGGTTCATTCGTTCATTACAATTATCCGACGGTTCATCCGTTCATTCCATTCATCTGACGGTTCATCCGTTCATTTAATTCATCTGACGGTCCATCCGTTCATTCTGACGATTCATTTCGTTCATTCATTTTGATGAATCATCCATTTCGTTCATATCAGCAACTTGTCATCTTTGATTAAGTTGTCTATTGAAATAATAATATTTAATAAATTATATTTGCCACGTCCATATTACCTCTGAGCAGATATAATTGAATATGATTATTTTCTAAAATCAAGAAATATATCATGTCCTGCACATCTGAATATATTTTCTATCGCTATTATTTATATCTGAATAAGATACGCAATAAATAATAGAGCCACCAAGAAAATGTCTTTTATTGATCAAAAATTGAAAGACATTACAACATGACATTTCACAAAAAGATTGAAAATACAAAAATCTTTCTCATTCTGTCGGTGGAGTCATTAAGTTGGTCATCTGCTGCTTCAAAGATTGCAGCCGCTCCTCACGAGATTCCATCACCCGCTTCCTAGCTTCCTCCATCCCAGACTTGTCGTCAAAATATGGCATAGTTACTATTCTGCGAGAGATTTCTTCTTGATGAGTTGCGACATACTCATCTCTTTCCAGAGTCAGAGCATTCAGCTGTTGAACTGCAGTCTGGTGTTATGCGGCCTCATCCTCCAGAGCAAGCTGGACAAGTCTCAGCTCTTCTTTAAGATGGGCAGATTCTGATTGCAGCTCCGCAACTTTTCTTTCTTTCTTGTCAGCAACAGACGCTACTGTTTCTACTTTGGAATTATATTCAGCAGACTTGGTAGAGAAAGTGTCCAAAAGAACTTGCAGGTCAACCTTTGCAACTGCAGCTTCTTGTGACATCTTTTCGAATTCAGCTTGTACCAAGAGCTCCATCTCTTCCTTATTGAGCTCTTTATAAATTTTAACCAATGCCTCCAGCTCATCTAGTACATGTTCAAAAAAAACAGCCTGAGCTTCGTCGCCTTGATGACGGATGGCATCGATCAAATAGGAGGTTGGACCTCTGACGGTGGAGAAACCAGCATCTTCTTTTTCTATCACCCTATTTACTAAGGGTTTCAAAGAATTAAAGAAGAGGTTGCTGAAGGAGCTGATGACAAAACGGTTGGTAGCCAGAGCACCCGGAGTAGCAGCTACTCCCATAGATGTAGAAGCAGCAGCAGGTGTCTGGAAAGACAGACGTTCGGTTTCTTCTTTTTGAGTAGACGGCTCTTTAGCTAGAGGAGCCATCATAGAGCTAGCTGCTCCTCCCAGATGCTCTTCTGCAAAATTAAATGAACCTTATCATTGATTGTTGTTGTCATTAGCAACTAATTAAAAAGGATCAAAAGATCAAAGGCAATCTTACCATGACTTGCCCCAGCAACAAGCCTTTCATCTGTTGGCACAGATTCCAATCTAACAGAAGTAGCCTCAGACATCACTGCCTGGCTACTTCCGGCCTCAGAACCACCCAAAAAATGTCGGCTACCGCTAACGATGGCCGTTACTGGCACTATGTCTGTGCACACGGGAGGAACCGGGGAAGATTCAAGTTCTGCATAAAAATATAAATGTCAGCTATTTGAATCTATGAAAAGAAGGTAGATAAAATCATTTAATACCTTTTGGATCAGCAGGAGTAGTTTTAGCAGGTGCTACTTCTACATCCGTATTTCTTTCCGGAGACACGTATACCTCCACATCCGCTTCAGGATTCAGTGTATCGTCTATGGCTTCGGAAGACATGTGGATATCAGTGCCCTCTTCAGGATTTAATGTACCATCAACATCTTTTGTTGATGTATCTTCATTGCTTATACTATCCTCTGGAGCTTTCTTGCTGGCAGTTGCGGCAGCAGCTTGTTCGACATCATCTTGCAGACCGAAGTCGCAATTATTTAGAGCTTCAATCATTAGACGATCTTTTTCTTCACGGAGCCCTCCTGGTGTAGCAGGAATCTGGGTAGTTTTCACCGCAAGAGAAGGAGATCGCAAAATTTCATCATCCTTCTGCCCAGTTTCATCTCTCAGCTCAGCTTCATCCCTCTGTTCAACCTCATCCCTTGGCTCTGGGGAAGGAGTCTCCTGCCTGGGATCGGAGGCAGGTGTAGGAGATGACATGGTTATTCCAGCTACAGTACTGGCCATCACCGAGGACAAGATTTGTCTCGGAGGGGTGATCACCCTCTTTCTTTTTCGAGAGGCCAGTTTCTTTCTATGAAGAGGTCTTTCGGGACTCTCCACATCTACTACATCGACCTGCCTTGGAAGAGAGGTCGGTGTGGTCGCTTCTTCTTTTTGGGTTGACTCGGCCAATTGTCGAGACTGTGACCTGGTGGTGACCTTCTCTGATGGGTCTAAGATAAGTTTCTTCTTTGCAACCTGAGAAGAAGGTTTATTAATCCTTCTATTTCTCTCCTTGGTTGGAGATTTGACCACTTTCAAAGAAACTTGTAGTGGTTCATTGACCTCCTCAGGGAAGTTAGCTTCCCTTGAGGCTTCCAATGGATCATCCACTGGCTCATGCTGCTCGTCATTTCCTGGAGCTAGCATAGCAGTTGCTCTTTTCTTCAAACGCGTCGCCGTCGCGAAGCTATCTACAAGGTTGAAGTTCTCGACAAATGTATTCGCTGCTGTATAAAAAAGCGAATATGTATATAACATCCGAGGGCCGTGATCGTTCTTGGTCGGCATCGAGAACACTGTTCTTGTGTCTTGAGCGTTGTAATAGGCCCATGCTCTGGCACCATCAATCAGATACCCCTTTCCTTGTAGGCAAGTTATAGCATTGCCTACGTGGAACTGGTCGTAACCAAATTGACGAGCGAAACGGCTTGGCAGATATGATTCCAAGAAACATTCATCTTCAAATCTATACACCAAGTGCGACGGCCTGATCGTCCTCAGCCAATCAAATGCTGCCCGACCCAACGGCTGCCTCCCAAGGTCAACTAGATTCGTCGACATATGTTCATAACCGGTTGGAGGGGCAACGCAAGTAAAAATTCCACCCCTTCCTAAGGTTCAAGGCACGTCTGCAATCTTTCAGACTAGTGTATATCCACTTGCTCCGGAAGAATCTCCGCAGATAGCTACCGCCGACTGCTCCTATGTCAGGGTTCATCAATGATGGATGATGCAGAAGTAACCATCCGAACAAATAGGTGTAAGACAACTCCAGCCGAGGGAAGTTCCCCTTCTCACCCTTCTATTTGAGCATAGATTCTACATAAAGACGAAGACCTGCGTTCACTCTACAGGTCATCGCCGACAGCAAATTCATCCGGTAGCCAAAGACTAACCGGACAGCAGCAAAGAGCACGCCGCGGTAGAAGCGGTCCATGGCGCTCGCTCCGGGTACGACGAAGCATCGGAGCCAATATGTCAGGAAACCCGCCAACTGGGCTTCCTTTGACATGGGCCTGTAGCCCATTCTCATAAAACTCTCAATAAAATCTCCGGTCTTGAGTAGAGGGTATTGAAGTTCGTCATTAACTTTGATGTCCATTTTCTTATTTTCTTCCATCAATCTTATCACTTCACTGTGGCTGAGGGGTTGGAAAAGGGACGGGTTGCACGTATCATGATCCTTTGTCTTTTTCTCGATGATATGATTAAAGAAAAGATAGGGCAACCACTTTGATGAATAACATGTGCCGGAAGAACCGCTCTTATAGTACATGGAGCAAATTTTGTAGTGGCACAGTAGTTCCTCAAAACAGCCACCATCTCTGCATTCTCTCGACGAAGTCGGTCTAACTCGTCGTTTGTTGGAACATATTCCTCATAAGGGAAGTCTCCCATTGGTAAGCACGAGATGTATTTCATCTCATGGAGGGCTAATCCAATTTCCCCGCAGGGTGTCATGAATGTCCCTGTCCTATAATTGTACCTCTCTGCCAAGGCCAGAAACAGATGAGGGTTGGGGAGGAATCCATATACGGTAGCGTATACCGCCTGATATAGCTCGATCGCTTTGAGCTTGTCTTCGAACTGAACCAATATCCAATTGGTTATGCAGTTCCACCTTTTGTTGTCTGGGTTCACCAGACCTGTCAACCGGATGTCTTGATCTGGGTATCTGCCCTCAACCTTTGCATATTCATTAGTAAAAGATCGGCGTCCTCACCGGCAGCAACAAGGAAGAGTTCTCTGGAGGGATGCAGCCAGGCTTCAATCCTCTAAGCAAGGTGCTATGACGCTCAGAGGAGCTATAAAACATATCCCTGTTGTTTGGTCCTTTCTTTACACAAATATTTCTCGTCCTTGCTTGCTAGAGGAGGGTAATGTCCCAGTCCATCCTCCTGGGATGGCTTGCATGGGCATAGCGGGCTAGAGGGAGGCATCTAGCAATGTCCGGTAACAGTATTACTTTCTCCTTTCTCTGGAAGAGTCTCTGCTCAACACGGGGTCTCGGCTGAGAACTCTTGTCAATAGCTTCGCCAACTAAGAACAAGGGTTTCTTATGAGTAATGGCATCGACAGTCTGCAGAGGCTGCCCATTCATCAAACTCAATAAAGTTTTATTGTCCTGTGCTACCAAGATGGCTTGACGGGAGGATGGCAGAGCATATTGGAGAAATAGTACATGGGACAAATCTTCTTTAAACTCTGGTTCAGCAAGGGTGCCTGCAAAGATTTCATACTCTGGATCCTCTCTGATGTTAACTGCATCAAGCAGAAAGACAGAATTCAGTACAAGCAAAATCAAAGATTTTGTCCAAAAATTAGCAAATTGTACAAGCATCAGATTGCGCTGTCTGTAAAGCATCAGATTGTACAAAAACAGCTTCTATGCGCAAACTGTCCAGTTGCGCCAACTCATCCACTTGCGCAAGCCATCAGATTGCGCTGAATAACTTGCGCAGAGCATCAGTTTACGCTGGACAGCCTTGCGCAAATCAGCAGATTGTGCTGACTTTTGCCAGCGCTTTCCAACCGATTGTACAAGAAAATAGTCTTCATAAAAATGAAAACTATTAGGTTTGTGCAATCGAAACCCTAAACAGGGCGGCACAGTATAACCAAATCTCTAAAAAGAGATAGGTTTGGGGATTCAATCATGTCGAAGAGCCCTAAAAAGGGTTTTCGATCGAGTAACTACCTTGCAAAGCTGGGTGACCAACTTCGTGTCATAAAACGTACGGCACAGCATGAGTCGAAGACTCGACGGGGGCCTTGCCCTTGTCGGCGGCGGAACGCTTTAGAGCTATTTGAAGTCGACGGAGAAGAAAAAGAAAGTCGGAGTAGGCTCAAATTTTCTCTCTTAAGCAAAGTAAAACAAGTAAAGAATAACAAGAAGAACAAAGAGAACTATTTATAGTTTTTCGAGAGCAACGGTCGCCTCAGATTGCGCCGAAGAAATGGAGCTAACTCCTCCAATTGTGCAGACAAGTCATTACTTGCGCAACTTGATTTTAAAATCAAAATTCAAAGTATTTCGAAGCTTTGACTATTTTTAAACTTCGAAAACTTTGAAGGGGGTCTTGTAGGTCCTAAAAATCAAGTTGCACCCATCAAAAAAGTCATGAAAATCAAATTCGGCATCCTTCAAGTGAACTGTGCAGGAGTCAGATTGCGCACCATCTCGATGCGCAGGCTGAAATGCGCACTCATCTAAGTACCAAGCTGGCGTGGCCTTGTCATCATTATCTGACAGAGAATTAGATCTTCTGACAACTGACAGCACGGAAGAACGAGGAAAACTGTTCATTTATCGT
>JANAVB010030046.1:0-28408 GCA_029216955.1 Iris pallida | reverse complement strand
TTTCCTGAATGCAATTTTGGCATGCAAATTTTGCAGAGCCGCATAGCCCCTAGTGGATGAATGCATGTAGGCTTGTTTTCTCCTAGTGCAATCTTTTTTTTATTATTTATGTCTTCTCCTGGAGAGGCTGCATGCATACACTTAGTGCATTAATTCATGTTTGACTTTTCTTAATGTCTTTTGCATTTTAGTCCTTACTTTAGGACTTACTTTAGGACTTTAGGACTTTTCATTTACTTCCACTAGCACCTAAGCCTCCAGCCGCATAAGAAATACTTAAATGCAACTTTTGCATTTAAGTCCACATGAATTAAAGACACTTTATGGATTCCTTTAATACTTTTATGCATTCAAGCCCATTAAATACAATTTTGCGTTTAAGTCCAAAAGTCCATAAAGCATGAACCGCATATGGCATCACCACATAGAATGGATTAAATGCATATTTTGCATTTTAGTCCCCTTTATTACATTATGCATTATAGGCTTGGTTAAAGCCTTTTGTCCTTATATGTAGTTTGTCCTTATAGGTAGTTTGTCCTTATATGCTTATATGGTTGGAAGCAAACCGCATATGCTTTTTTATTTAAATGCTAATTATAATTAAGACCCCACTTTATTATTTAAATACTTATTTGCATTTAAGACCTTACATTATTACTTAATGCTTTGTGATTAAGGCTTAAATAATTATGCTTAAGCCCGATTCCTTGGCACCGGCCGCATGGCCAAGTGGCTGCGGCCGCATAGAGATTCCCGAGCGGCATGGGGTCTCCCACAGCCCTTGTCCCTTTTAATATTCAATTACTAAATGTGTACTTGTGCTAATTAATTGTTTTCTGACACGACGGTGACTCGTAGTGGTTCACTTTTGACATGACATGATAGTGGCCCGACGCGGCGCACTCCTAACAGTGAACATGACATGACCAGATTGAATGGCCTGAACACCGTGGATGATTGCGTTCGTACAATTAAACCGATAGTGGTTGCATCATGTCTAGGACAGGGATCCCTGAGTACCACGGTCAGGGGTACCCACTGTAAATGGCTAAGGCTAAATAATAATTCAGTAGTCATAAGAGATTTTCCCAGCTACAGGCGATCCCGTTATCCCGGCCACCATTGTGGGACTTGCAGCCTGCCGACGAGTAGGGCACAAGTCTAGATTTACGGATATGTGGAAAAGAACGATGCACTGTTTATGAACCCAAGTCGCCTGGATAACCTGGATTAGCTGCAGGGCTTGTGGCTGGAGGATTATCTCGCTGCATGTTGTGGCAATTTAGTTAGCTAATGTAGAAAGCCGTAGACACTGATTGGCCGGGATCGATTGTATGGTGTGGCTTCAGTGCTCGATTATTGCAAGATTGATCGCACGATTGTCACCCTCAGCAATAAAGACCAGAGGCTAAGTTCGGTTCAGGCGAAGGATTACAACCCCGGTCCTTGTTTGGTTTAAGGATTGTAATCTGGCTCCCGGAGCAGTTCTAAGTCCTCTCTTCGTTTATTGTATCATTGCACCCCACGTCATGCTTGTAATAATTTACCTTACCAACAAGATTGAAGACGGAGTTCTATTCAAGTGAAGGGTTACAACCCCGGTCCTTGTTTGGTTTAAGGGTTGTGACCTGGCTACTTGAATGGTCCCCTCGTACTTCATTATGATTGCGGTTATTCTTTTACTTCAAGTTCTTTTATCAGCTTTAATATTATAATTTTCTGATGTGCCGGTTTAGTTCTTAAGTGAAGCCTCCTTTGTGGCACTTGCTCTTTCTGGGATCTGACCCAGCTGGTTTTGTGTGGCCAGATTTCGGAGCTACCTCAGAGGATCCACCGACTTTCCAGCCTGATGGTGACCATCATCGTGACCAGGGCAACGAGTGGGTTTATTTTTGCTCTCCCACTCTATTGTAAAAATTATATTTGAGGCGTTTAGCCGCGAGCACCTGTTAGCTCGTATTACATACCTTATTATTGTCTGCCCACGGGCGTAACATGATTGACAGATCCTAGGGTTGATCATGTATGACTAAACTCTTGCTAGTCCTCACATTTTGTAACGACTAGCTTCATAATCAGCTGAATATGTAATGTTTGGGACGCCTTATTATTGTATATGTGATGATCTTACATCTTGTAACTTTACTCGCTTGCTTGAGATTGAGACAATTAGGCTTGATATTGACCATAGGAGACTGATGGATTATAGTTAAACCCTCATGTATCTAGAAAGCCGTGACCGTATAGTGGGATGGATTTCATTTCATTATACGTAGCTGGCTATGTATGCCCCCGCTCTCAAGTATTCTGGTTCTGGGGCGTTACACATACAGTTGGGTTCGTATCATTAAAACAAATCCATAGACATACAGTTTGATGACTTTAGAGACCATTGACTCTGGCACGCTTTTTGGTACAAAGCGGGTCCAACGGCGGACATCGTTTTGACCCGAAATTATCGTTTCCCCTGTGTCCATTGGACTTAAGGATAGGCAATCCTAGCTAATTTGACTATTCTGAGAACATTGGTAATGTCTATTTCAGCATCTGGAGACTGTTGTACGGATTTTGACTTTTATGGTACACTGAGTGGGTTGGACTATCGGTTTCACCAGCAAAGGACCAGAGGCGAGTACAGTTTATTGTTTGTTTTCAATATTGATCTTTACTATACATCAGTATTTAGTTGATAGATATGTGATTTCATCTATTTTTATGTTGATTTAATTCTTTGGGTGTCGGGAGAAGTGAAATACCAACGATGTGTGATCTGACCTTAGACCGTGTAGATCGTGTAGACCGTATTTATTATTGCATTTATTTCTTGTAGATCATGTAACTTTAGACCGTGTAGACCATGATTTATTATTCTTGCATTTATATCTTGTAGACCGTGTAGACCATGTATTATTGCATTTAAACTGTGTAGATCGTGATTACTATTTGTAGACAGTGTTTCTTTATTGTAATATTTTCTGTAGACCGTGTAACTGTAGACCGTGTAACTTTAGACCGTGTAGACCATGTCGCATAATTGTCCCGAGACCGATCACATATCAAAGGTACTTCAGTCGGTCAGTCAGTGAGTATTTTATTGTATTTTATTTTTGTTTAGTTTAATTCTGTCTTTTTCATTTATTTTTATAAATCATATGTCTAAAGGCTAACGCATGTAGTATAGTGTAAGCCCCCTGAATTTTAGGGTTTATTTTTTATTTTTTTTGAATGAATTATCTTCGATAAGTGTTTTATTATTTAATTATTTTTGATCATTAATGTACCTTTCCATGACTTTGACTTCTGGAGCGTCAGGGATGCCAATCTCTGTAAACTCCCTTCATGAGTTTTGAAGTAGACAATTATCTTCGTTTTGATATATCGTGTCCCACTTAAATTCGTTCCCTTGTGCTCTTTTTGTATCGCGCAACTTCGGGTCAACTTAGACCAATTAATCATTGAATAATTATTCCCACTTTTATTTTTGATCTTCGTTTGCACGTCACTGTGACTTTTAATTTAGGAGCACGAGACCAATCGTTTTCTCAGAACCAACTCCTCATGAATGATCTACTCGAGACGCTCTTCACCCATGACCTTCGTGTCCCACTCAGACACTCCATTTTGTGCTTCATTTTCTTTCGCACAACTTTCGGGTCAATTTAGGCCGATTTATTTTCTACCGTAAAACCTGATTTATTTTTCAATTTAATTTTGGGACCTGACATCAATCCAACCGTCGACCTAAAGTATGGACGTGGCCCACATGAAGCCTACTACCCACATGACGCTTGTGTCCCATTTATTGGAGTCCCCGTATATTATTTATTTACCCATGATTATAAATTCCTATTTTTAATTCAATTATTGCACCCGGTTCGATTTTGACCCAACCCGGCTCGACCGAACCCGAACCCAAGCTCCATGTTGTCCTCTCGTGACTACCCAAACCCCTACATAAAATTCCTATTTTTCCTATTTTAAATATCTCTTTTTCTCTCTACTTATTTAAATATCTATATTTAAATATCTACCTATTTACTTTAACTTATATATAAATATCTTTTTATCTCTCCTCCCATTAAAACACAAACACACCTCACCCCCTCCATCACAGCACATCAATCCCCCCTCCCCAACCGACTAATCTCTCCCCCTCCCTCTTAAATATCTCACTCTCTCTCTCTCTCTCTATTCTCACACTCTTTCTATATATATATTAATATATATACACACACCATACATCACTCTCTCTCTCTCTCAACATAAACACACATCACCCCTCCACCTCACAGCAAGAGCCCCCCCTGTTTTTGGACCGACTTCATCTCCTCTCTCTCATTTTCAAATATCTCCTCTCTCTCTCTCTATTCTCACACTCTCTTTACATATATACACACCCACACATATTACACAACACACACACAACTCCCCCACTCTACCCGCACACACCACACTCCTCTCACTTGGCCGAAGCCCCTCCCCTTGGTGGCCGAGCATCACCACACCCTCACCATCCTCTCCCCTCTCCTCCTTCCTCCTTCTCATCCTCTTCATCATACCATCACCATTACCATCATCCTCATCACAACATCACCAACCCACCACCGCACACCCTCCGCCACCACCACCCGCACAGCCACTGTCGTGCCCCGGCGATGCATCGCCGCAGCCGCCGCACCGCGCCGCCGCAGCCGTGCGCGTGCGCTGCAAACAGCAGCACAGCGAGCAGCAGTGGCTCCGCGCCACCCCGTCTGCGCGCGCGCATGGGCGTGGCCGTGCGCACCACGTGGTCGGCCCGCCCCCCGCAAGCTCCCCACAACCCGACGAACCTCCGACGAGCCACCCCGTGGCCAACGCCCGCTTCTCCGACGCGCCGAATAGGCTATTCGTGCGTTTTGAACGAAATCCCGTCGGCGCGTGCGAGTTTGGAACTCAAAATTCACGTCCCGTCGTAGCAACTTCGTATGCATTTTCTCGAAGATCCGACCGTTGGATCGGCGAATTCCTTGCTCCGTCGCAATCTCGGTATATCCATCTTCACTCTGTCAATTTTCGCCCGTTAATTATGTCGTTTGATACCTCAAAACTGGCCACCAAGTTGACATTTTAAATTGAACTATTTTTGGACAGTTTCGTGGAGCCGACTTCGTCAGCTCGTATCTTCGTCGTCGCATCTCCGGTTGGCACGCTACCAGTTCCTATATGCAGCTGGTATAACCCTCTTCCTGCCTCCTTTAGGTTTCGTTTCATTTTAAGCACGTTCGGTTGGTCGAATTCGACGCCAAAGTTGGCCGTCCGAATTCTTTAATTTGCACTTGTTAAATTCTATTTTTGAAACTGGGACTCCGGATTCAATTTCTGACACCACCAGTAGACTCGTGGCGTCGTTCTGGCATGTTTTCATATAAAGTTTGCTTTATTTGGAGAACGTGGGCCCTGGCACGCATTTTGGTGCAAAGCGGGTCCCACTTTTCGAGTCAACGGGTCACTTTGAGATCGGCTCATCGGAATTCAATTCCGGATATACCGTTGAGTTCGTATCGTCATTCTGGACTCGTTGACATTAATTTGCTGAGTTTTAAAGACATTTTCTCCGGCACGCATTTCGGTGCAAATTGGATACCAAGTGTCCGCGTCAACGTATCATTTTGAGATCGGCACATCGAAATCCTATTCCGGATATACCATTGGGTTCGTATCATCATTCTGGATTCGTGGACATATAATTTGCTAGGTTTTGTAGACTTCTATCCCGACACATTTTTTGGTGCAAAGTGTGTCCAACGGCGGACATCATTTTGACCCAAAATTACCATTTTGCCCCTGTGTCTAAATTGGACTTATGGGTAGGCTATCCTAGCTAATTTGACCGTTCTGGACACGTTGGTGATATTTATTTTATCATTCGACGACATCTGTAGATTTTGTTTATGTATTATCCTTAATTTATAATTAATTATTTTTCCAGAAATTGTTACTTTCTGTTTTTGGATTTTTTATATATATTTTAATTGCTGTAAAAATTTGGGAAAAATTATATTTAAATACTATGTTAATTTAGATAATTTATTATAATTTTTCCAGTATTTAATAAGTACTTTTGTTATTTTATAAAAATGGGAAAACATAACGCATTTTCAGGATTCATATGGTTGCTGATTTTTAATAAATATTTATGAAGGTTTATAAATTCCAGAAAAATTAGTATAAATTTCTATAATTAACAAGGATCATTTGGTACTTTATTTTATATATATTTGAGCTTTTTGCCTATCTCAAAAATTGTTGGAACTTAGTGTACAGTTTGATTTATTTATAGAGTAATTACGACTTGCAAGTTTTGAGTTGTTTTGAGTTATTATAGTATTGGACCTCACCCTACACTAGTGTAAAGACCCTAGGAAGTTAGTTTGTGTATAGTGGCACTCCACATTAGACTTTTATGCCAGGTCCCCACTTGGCTAGTATCCAGTCAGGAGTCGTGTCACACCACTAGTGTAATATTGAACATAGCTTAGAACTGAGTTTGTATATCATTATTGACAGGACACCGGACATCTATATCTTCGTACTAGTATTCTTGCTTTGCTCGAGGCAAGTACATCTACAAACTCATTTACTGTCTTTTAATGCTAGAACATGTATTAACCGAGGTAGCAAGTTAAATCTTCACATGTTACATTAATTTAGTCCCTACCATGCTTAGGACAGTTATCATATCTTCACATGCTTCTTACTGGTTTCCCGTACATGTTTCACTATGCTTATATCTGCCCGAGTATTCACATGTTTTACTGCTCTCAGTACTTTCACCTGTTTTACTGCTATTAGTACCTACCGTGCTTTATACCGATCCCAGTATCTCTCACATGTTCTATATCGTTCTCGTATCTCTTACATGTTTTTACTGTTCTCGTATCTCTCACATGTTATATATATGGGTTATGGGGAAACTGACAGTTGAGTACGTGATCATGCCCCCCTCATAATAGCGAGCGAGGTCGTATTTTATATGCATACCTTGCCGCAGGCCATTATCCCGTATTTCTGTACGGATGTACACCTATGCTTGTTAACTTGTACGTATGTACATTTTATTTACATGTACCATAGTACATTGTACACCTATTGACCGATCACGTACCTGCTACAGTTTTAAACATTACATATACATCTGTCTCTATGACATATGTATCCTTGCCATGATAGATTATGAGATATGCCATGATTCCAGATATGCCATGTTCCCTATGTTACTATGATACGGTGATTCCAGTCATACCATGATCCCAGTTGTACCATGAGGCCATGTTTCCAGTATTTCCTATTTTATAGATTTATCATACCATGTTTCTTATTGTACATCTCTTTCATTATATGTTCAGTATTTTAGTTGTAGAGGTTGTACTTGCTCCCGTCCTGACAGGATAACGTTGTAGGTTCACTTTTCGAGAAGGAAATGCTATGTGTTACATGTTATGGCACTGATTTTGAGGACCTGGCCTTAGCTCCAGAAGAGGCCCCAGTGGGGAACCTTGCTTAGTTATCTTTCTTGGGTTTTGAGACTAGACTTTGTCTATACTTATATTTGGATACTGGACTTTGTCTCCAGTTAGATACTTTGGTTATGTATTATTAAATCTGTACTTGTTTACCTGCGCTTATAGATGCTGTGTTGTGATGAACCTTTAAATGTGATTTAGAACTGTTAGCAGCTTAGATCCTTTATTGTCTATACTTTGGTTATGGATCAATATGACTCCTGAGTCAGTTGTGTAGAAACCAACGTCCTCGCTGGCCTAAGCTGACTCCCAAAATGGATAAAGTCAAGCCTCAAGGTAAGTCCGTACCAATGACTTAGTTCAAGATATGAATCTACCTAGGACGTGTCATCGTAGTTGAAACAGATGCATGAACTTTATCACATATCTCAAGATACGAAGACGGAAGCGACTTGGCTGATCGGGATGGACTGACATCTCTGCCTGCATGCTGAGACTGATCCTCCATAACTGGCCTGGCTGAAGAATGCTGAGCTGCCCTCGGCAAAACACGAACAAGATAATCTGAAGGATCAAGAACAATCCCTTGAAAGTTGAAGGACACAAGATCAAATCATGGGAATAGGAATGATCAATGATCAAAACAGATATCAAGTCAAGTATCAGAGAGAGAGAATAATCCGAAAGAGATCAATAGGGATAATCGTGATTGAGATATCTAAACATGGTAACCCCCACAAATCTGAAATCGAGACCTGCATGGGCCACCACTAAAACCATGTCACGTCCCAGAACTAGAATACCGGAGAGCGGGGGCAGACATAGCCAGCTACGCAATCCCAAAGTATGTTAATACTCTGAAATTACGTATAAGCTGTCAAGACATGGGGGTTACTCTACAAGCCATCAGTCAATCCTATGGTTTAACAATCCTAGGTATCTCAATCACAGGCAATTATACAAGAGCAAAGAGTACGATAATCATACATACAATAGTAAGGCGTCCCTAACCATATATACATGACTGATCATGAAGCCAGTACCACAGAATTGAGGAATAGCTAGAGTATTAGTCGTACATGATAAGGACTAGCTATAGTCTAGAATACACATATCATGTTTATGCCGTAGGCTACAATATCAAGAAAAATACCAAAACACGAGCTAAACACGTGCTCGGGGCTAAACGTTACAAGAGAAGAATTTACATATCAGTGGGAGAATGAAAAGAAACCCACTGAGGCACTCTGGTGCTCCGGCTGGTCACCGTCGAGTAGATGGTGCGGTAGATCCTTCGGGCTCTTCTATTAGAACCTGGCCATGCAAAACCAGTGGGGTCAGACCCCAAATAGCAAGTACCACAAAGGAGGCCGAACTATGAACTTAAAACCAGCAGTCATAGGCAATCAACAGGGAGAGAAAGCAATAAGTAACGGAGGATCGAGATTCGTGTAGTACCAATGCACTTATCTCGAACGTAGAAAGACAGTAAGTAAATCATCATTTGACATAAAATAAACTGGAGAACATGTTAAATAAATAGAAACAGGCAATATACGAAGAGAGGACGAAGGCACTGTTCCGGAAGCCAGGTTACAACCCTTAAACCAAACAAGGACCGGAATTGTAACCCTTCGCCTGAACAGAACTTGGTCTCTGATTATTTATTGCTAGAGGTGACAATCATTACAATCATTATCTTGGAACAATTAGGAACTGGATCTAGACAAGACTTAGACTGGAAAGGTGATATACGATGGGATAACCATGGGACTATTCAGATAACCAGGTTACAACCCGTAAACCAAACAAGGACCGGGGTTGTAACCCTTCGTCTGAACAGAACTTGGTTTCTCCCCCCATTTATCGGCAAGATAAAATAAGAAATCAGGACATATAACAATCATGTACAAGATCAAGACAAGACTAGACAGACTGGACTCCATCCAACATTCACGGCCAAACAATAAGTACGGCTTGATGCTTTAACTAACTAGGGTTATCACAGGCCTAGTTACTAGCAAGATGCAATGAGAATTCCAAGTCCGTTACCTGTTTGTTACTACCTGAGTGATCCCAGCAAAAAAAAGGAAAAGATAGCATGATATAGCAGACACACTGTAGTAAGATACATGTGTCCTAAGGTACCACACTCGACGGTGGACTGGAAGTGCGCTCATCTCGACGGATAGCAACAAATCCCATGTATATATATATAAGGCCGGGATCAAAGGGGCAACAGGTAACTGGAAAATTCTCCATGAACAATTTGATTAATCTAGTCATTAACCTAGCCAGAATTCAGTATGAATCCCTGACCATGGTACTCAGGGATCATTCCCTAGACATGATGCAAGACACAACCGGACTAGTAGTTTATACAAGCACAATCATCCACGGTGTCCAGGCCTATGAATTGATTTGTCAAGAGTGCGCCACGACGGGCCACTATCATTATCATTATTACTTATCAAGAGTGCGCCACGACGGGCCACTATCAAGCATGTCAGGGTACTTGTCAAGAGTGCACCACTACGGGTCACTGTCGTGTCATGCATAGCAGGTCAAGTTATCATGTCCGGAGTACACCACGGCGGGTCACTGTCAAGCATGTCAGTTCTTGGTCACACCATGCCAGGTACAATTGTCATTTCAATTATGCCAATCAAATCGGGATTATCAAGTTCGGGACAAAAGGCGTAAGGATATAAAATGGACGTAAAATATACAATAGGGTAAGGTGAATGCTATAGAAACTCAAGTTACACAGGGCGTTACAAGTACGGGTTAATAACGATCATTAAATAATAAAATATAAGCCAGGGAAAGAGCCATACGGCTCAAGCATAGGCGGCCAAGAATGATCTCATGCGGTCGATGAGGGAGCAGTCCATGCGGCTGGAGGAGACTCGGGTCTAAGGGAATGCATGCGGCTCAAGGAGTTGAGCCTCATGCGGCAAGCAGGGAAGCAGGTCTATGCGGCTAACGGGAACATAAGGCACATGCGGCTCAGGGAAGAAGGCCTAAGCGACTGGGAGGAAGCAGGTCCACATGCGGCTAAATGATCACAAGCATATGCGGCTGCGCCATTTCTAAGTCTTATGCGGCTGCGCCATTGGGTATATGCGGCTGGGGAAAGATGAACGCGCATGCGGCTGAAAAGGAATACGAGCCTATGTGGCCACAGGAAAAGGCTCTCATACGGCAGGAACGGACTCGGGTTCATGCGGCCCGCAGAGCAAGGGTTATGCGGCTGAACCGAGTCGAGTCCCATGCGGCCAGAGGATGAAGGGGGTGTATGCGGCTCAGTTAGGAACCCATGCGGCCAGGTCAATTCAGGAGCTTATGCGGTCAGAGAGAATAAAAGTCATATGCGGCTACAAGTGGACCAAGTTCATGCGGCTCGGATTATACCGAGACCTATGCGGCTGGAAGAGTGGCATATGCGGTTAGCGGGGTCATGCGCCTATGCGGCTGAACTCAAGTGGGGGCTCATGCGGCCAATAACTCATGCGGCTAGGGGAATCACTTGCCGCATGAAATATTCATGCGGTCAAGTCAAGCACAGTTCATCTTCTCCAAAATTCCGAGAAGAAGAACACCATGGGAGCTAAGTCCTCAAGCTCCAAAACTCCATCATCCAGAGCCCAAATCCGAACTTCCATAGGTCAAAACGAGGCAGAATGAAATTCTCTACAACAGGAAACCATCAGTTGACAAAAATATGCAAGCTTGACAGATCAAAACCCATGAAAACCGAAAATACCACAAGGCTAGATCTACAATAATCCACTCGGTAAAACCGAAAACTCCAAGTTCTAAAGATGCTTAAAATCATGCAAGGAAGAAGATGGAACAAACAAACAAACAAACAAAAATAAATTGTTCAAGGTTCGGCAAGGTGTACTTGCCTCTCTCCCTAATGGCTAGGGTTGGTTGGAAAAGAAATAAATGAGGGTGAATGAGGAGGGAGAAAGAAAAGTGTCTTATATAACAAGCTTAAGTGATCTCCACCATTCATTCCTCTCCACTCAATCTAAACCATACACCTCATCTCATAAAGAACCAAACTAAACCAAACCAAGTCAAAGTGGAACCGAACCAAATAAAACCAAATTCAAGTTAAACCAAGTCATGAAAATCCAATACTTCGGAAGATTTTAAAATATCACGCAAATCGATAAATACGAAATACGGCTCAAATAAACACGTATCCATATAAAATACCGACACAGTGAGACGGGTCTCATATCTCTCCACACCTTAGAAAAATTTTGTCCTCGGAATTTCCTGAGGCTAGTCGATTAAGATAACAAAACAAAAGTTCCAGGAAACTCAACAATCTCAATAAATCAAGTACGGCATATAAGTAAAGTAAAACAACCAGTAATGTAAATAAATGCGTAAGCGGTAAATAATTGCACAAGAACAAATACAATTATGATCAAGAAGGGCTGGAGGCATATCGATCAATATGACTCCTGAGTCAGTTATGTAGAAACCAACGTCCTCGCTGGCCTAAGATGACTCCCAAAAATGGATAAAGTCAAGCCTCAAGGTAAGTCGGTACCAATGACTTAGTTCAAGATATGAATCTACCTAGGATGTGTCATCGTAGTTGAAACAGATGCATGAACTATATCACCTATCTCAAGATACGAAGACGGAAGCGACTTGGCTGATCGGGATGGACTGACATCTCTGCCTGCATGCTGAGACTGATCCTCCATAACTGGCCTGGCTGAAGAATGCTGAGCTGCCCTCGGCAAAACACGAACAAGATAATCTGAAGGATCAAGAACAATGCCCTTGAAAATTGAAGGACACAAGATCAAATCATGGGAACAGGAATGATCAATGATCAAAACAGATATCAAGTCAAGTATCAGAGATAGAGAATAATCCGAAGGAGATCAATAAGGATAATTGTGATTGAGATATCTAAACATGGTAACCTCCACAAATCTGAAAATCGAGACCTGTATGGGCCACCACTAAAACCAAGTCACGCCCCAGAACCAGAATACCGAAGAGCGGGGGCAGACATAGCCAGCTACGCAATCCCAAAGTATGTTAATACTCTGAAATTACGTATAAGCTATCAAGACATGGGGGTTACTCTACAAGCCATCAGTCAATCCTATGGTTTAACAATCCTATATATCTCAATTACAGGCAATTATACAAGAGCAAAGAGTACGATCATCATACATACAATAGTAAGACGTCCCTAACCATATATACATGACTGATCATAAAGCCAGTACCACAGAATTGAGGACTAGCTAGATGTAGAAGCATGGAAAATATTGCTTTTAGTCCCACATCGGAAAGGAGAAAAAGAAAGGGCTCATTCCATTCTATAAATATAGCCTCCTTTACTCCTTTGAAAAGGGCACCAACTTCTCTTCCCTCCTTCCAAACTTGGACTCTTCTTATTATGCACCTTCGGGTGCTAAGTAGAAGAAGTCTAGGGCAGCGCGGGCTCATCGGGCTCAGTCAGCTGTCCCAACCTCTGACCATCAAGAGCGTCCCGCTAAGCGGGCCTCTGATGGAAAGTTGTACGGAGCCGCCTGTGTCCAGCCCCCGACGGCAAACGGACAGAGTGGTTCTCAAGAGTCTTCCAACAAAGATCGAGGGCAAGTGTTTCTATTAGCCCCCACATCAGGGAGCAAACATGATACCTACGCACTCGTGTGTTCGGAATTCCCGGTCCCACAAAGCGAGTGCACGGGCAGATCGAGACATTCCTCATACGAGTCATGAGACGTCCTTCATGCGGCTCGGTCATGAGACATTCCTCATGCGGCTCGGTTATGAGACGTCCTTCATGCGGCTCGGTCATGAGACATTCCACATGCGGCTCGATCATGAGACGTCCTTCATGCGGCTCGGTCATGAGACATTCCTCATGCGGCTCGGTCATGAGACGTCCTTCATGTGGCTCGGTCATGAGACATTCTTCATGCGACACAGAACCCAGGAAGCTTCATGCGGCTCAAAATCAGACGAGCTTCATGCGGCTCAAGAGTATCATACGGCTCAAAAGTCACCAACATGGACATGCGGGTCAAACACATAGGCAACTCGAGTAAACTCCATGCGGCCCACAGAGAGAGGCCACGTGGCCTTCAAAGCAGCTGTGCCCAACGTACTGAACACAATTAATGCTCTGACGGCTGATAGCTGACAGCTGACAGCCCTGACGTAAAGTAGTCATGATGACTGACACAAAAGCACTATCTTCCTAGGGAACTGGAGAAAATCTTCACAGCTTCGAGGCAAGTTTATGCGGCCAGACTAGACGAGTTCATGCGGCCAGTACAGAGAAACCTATGCGGTTCAATCATGAAGGTCCCCCATGCGGTTCGGCCATGAAAGAAATCCATGCGGCCCGGCCATGAAGACTCTCATACAGCTCGGCCATGAAGACCCCCATGCGGCTCGGTCATGAACATATTCATGCGGCTCGGTCATGACAACCTTCATGCGGTTCGAGTATAGAGACTATTCATGCGGCTCGGTCATGAAACCTTCTATGCGGCTCGGTCATGACGACCTTCATGCGGCCCAAATATGAACGCTCCTTATACGGCTCGACCATGATGACAGAACACGTGTCCTAAAGATAATCAAATTTTGGGTCAGATTCCAATGATTTGGGACACGTGGCAAGAGAATGAATTAAATTGATTCATTCAGATTTGCGGATATCAGCAGATCATCGTGATGGGGATTTATTGCAATCAACATTAATGACTGATATTATTTGGCATAATCCTCATTAATGGCCCAGATCCTTCACGCTCAAGATTAATGGCCCAGATTAATCACTTATCAGGCCGCTGCCACTTTGAGAATGGGCAGTCATTGTAAACCCTAATAATGCTCCCCACTATTATAAATAGCAGGGTGCCATTCCCTTACAAATATATACAGACAGAGAGAGAGACACTCCCCCCAAATAATTAGTGAGAGAAATCCACAGAGATCAATCCAGAGAGAGAGAAGCCAGAAGAGCAATACGAGGAGAGCAAGAAGAGCATTTCTTCGTCAACGCCAAGCATCTCATCGCAGGAGCCAAGGTTACGTCCGATCGTCCAAGGAATAAGGCAGGGCTGCCGTCGCCTTCCCGAGCCTCTATCGTCACCCCCCAGAATCAAAAATAAACAATTGTACTTAGATTGCTGTACCTAAATTTTCGTCCCTAGGCTTTCTTTGTACAAGCGAGTTTGTAACGTGAAGTAAAAGTCCAGTCCTCCCATAAAACTGTTCTGCTCTTTTATATTTCATGGCAAACATGATGGCGACTCTGCTGGGGACAAACTTCTCCACGGCTGAGGAGTTGGGGACGCAATCGGATGCAGCCAAGCTTGGCTCCACGCAACAGAAGACGGTCGCCCGGTTCGACCAACAGGCGTTCGAAGAAATGCTCTCCGACAAGAGCGCTGACCCGGTCCAGAAGCGGGCCCACACAAAGAAGGCCCGCAAGGAGTGGAGACCCCGATCATTCGTTCCTACTGAAGCTCTCGCAGAGATACCCTTTGTCGCTCAAAACGGCGGAAAAGACTCTCCTGTGGCCCCACTTCAGATCATAGACGACTCTACTGTCCCCAAGTCCGACAGAAGAAAACATTATGATGCTGGACTTGCAGGGGCAAAGAGGAGCTCTATGCGATCCGAGCCGCATAAGGGTTCTAGCCGCATGGAGAAAGCTTATGCGGCTACATCCGCCAGCCGCACGAAGAAAACTCATGCGGCCACATCTGTCAGCTGCATAGCTTATGCGGCTACAGTTGCCAACCGCATGGATGAAACTTATGCGGTTACTGAAGTCAATCGCTTGCGGAAAACCCATGCGGCCACAATTGCCAACCGCATGCGGCCAGCCTGCACGGTCGTGACTCCTAGTCGCACAAGAACAACTCATCCGACAGCTAAAGACAGCCGCATGCAGACAGCCTGCATGGCTTCCAATCCTAGCCGCATAGCGTCTGTTCCACGCTTCTCTCGATCAGTCTTCGACCGTCTCTCATGCGGTCCTGACCCTGATGGTTCTCTGGATGATAAGCCAGACTCTGTGGTATCCAACTTGGACTCTTCCTATTACGCACCCGTTAGTGCTAAAAGGAAGAAGTCTAGGGCAGCACGGGCTCACCAAGCCCAGTCAGCTGCCCCAACCTCTGACTATCAGAGCGTCCCGCTGATTATCATGCGGGCCTCTAATGAAAAGTTGTATAAGGCTACTCGTACCATGCCCCCTGCGGCCAATGGGCGGGATAGTCATCAAGCATCCTCCAGTAATGAGCGAAGGCAAGTATACGAGCTACCTTCGAATCAGGGAATAGGCGGGAGGCCTACACACTCGCATGCCCAAAATTCCCGAGCCAGCAAAGCAAGTGACTTGCGTGAGACCATCCTCCACAAACGCAAGGAAAGAGAAGATGCATCGGGGTGCCAAGAGTCCTCCCACGGACATCACTGCACCCAAGTCATCGTCAACTGCTGCTGCAATAGCACGATGATGCAAGAAGACCGGCAGTCTGTCTTTCAAAGACTGCAACAGCCATCTTCAGAAGACGAGGCACTACCCGTCGTCTCCTGCAACTCTGCTCGGAAAGTCCCCGCTGATGGACGGGGGAAGAAGACGAATGTTCCCAGCCCGAATATCTCAACCACTGCGACTAAAAGACTGTCGTCTAAGCGGGTGCCCACCACCGGAGTTTTCCAAGGTACTCGCTCTAAGACGAAATCTGCTACAGTGGGAGATTCATCGTCCATAACGCAGGGGGTTGCTGGGCTGGGGGTAGCACCCCTTCGAGCCTCCACAGCAACCCAATGTTCCAAGAAGACGAGCCGGGGGAGACAACTCTCCCATCGGATGCAGCAAACCTCGACGTCCCCGACGACATCCACAACTCCCAAGATGAGGCGAACTCGGTAACTGGGGGTACTATCCCTTCTGAGTCCGAATCAGAAGAAGACATTCCCACATATCCCGACGACTTCTCACTACAGGGGTATGATTCGGAGGGCACTTCCTCCACCGTCCCGTCCATCTCTCCTCACGTAAAGACGGTGTTTATGACGGATAGCAGCCAAGGTGGTTCCAGTGATCGCCAGTGCATCGACACTCTCGAAGCCATATTGCACGCCTTGGTCAAGTCTGTGGATGAGGTCAAAGCAGCCCTTCCAACTCTCCAAGGAGGGACGCCGAGCCAAACAAGCGCGGGTCCCGCGGTCAATGCGGACTCGAACTCAGCAGTGCCGAACCCGGGCAACAATCCTCCTGAAATGACGGCCCCCACCGCTGCGGATGAGGCCAGGAAAGTAAGAAGAGAGGTCCAGGAGCTCCGGGCCATCTTCCACGCCCGAGAAAACTGCCAAGACCTCAGGATACGACAACCGTATCCCGCTGCGTGGAGAGATGTTCCCTTTCCACCAAAGTATAAACCATTCCACATCAATCCATATGATGGGAAGACCTCCGCAAGTCAGTACATCACTTACTTCGAGGTCACCACCGACCATCTACCCCATGACGATGTCATCCTTACACGATTATTCATCGGGACATTGGAAGGGGTCGCCTTCGACTGGTACCGTAACCTGCCAGACAACTGCATCCACTCCTTCGCCGGCTTCAAGCGCATGTTCTTGGAGAGATTCTACGAAGTAGGACAGGACATCACAATGTCCACCCTCATGGACGTCGTTCAAGGGGAGAAAGAGCTGACAAAGAACAATATTGAGCGGTTCCGCCAAACCGCCATGAAGCTGCCGTCCGGTAATCCGAATTCCTCCTTAATTGAAATTTGCCAAAAGAGACTGCTCCCAACAATCAGCCTCTGGATGGGTGAAAGTCAATTTAAGGACTGGAAGACTTTCATTATCAACGCCACTAGCGCAGAGGACAAGTTGAAGAAAGCTCGCCAACTGGGACTGCATATCTCGGGTGGAGAGGATAAGGGCAAATGTCCTAATACCAACAAACAACAACGACAAGTTCTTCAAGAAGTACTATGTCTAAACGACACTTTCCAACTATCTCTCGGATTGTGAGTCATATACCCGCAGGTATCGCTGAACTTACACTTCGACTTCAAATCTCTCGGACTGTGAGTCATGTACCCCCTGGTACCGCTGAACTCACATCCTGACTACAAATTTCCAAGATCGGTGAGTTACGTACCTGCTGGTACCGCTGAACTCGCGTCCCATCTACAAATCTGCCAAGGTGATGAGTTACGTACCCGCTGGTACTGCTGAACTCGTATCCTGACTACAAATATGCCAAAGTGATGAGTCATGTACTCTCTCGTACCGCTGAACTCACATCCCGATGACAAATCTTTCGAAGCAATGAGTTACGTACCCGTCGGTACCGCTGAACTCATATTCTCCAAACACCAAATTATTGAGTTACGTACCCGCTGGTACCGCTGAACTCATATTCCAAAATTCCAGACTATTGAGTCATGTACCCGCCGGTACCGCTGAACTCATATTCCAAATTCCAGATTATTGAGTCATGTACCCGCCGGTACCGCTGAACTCATATTCCAAATTCTCCAAATTATCGAATCATGTACCCGCTGGTACCGCTGAACTCACATCTACATTTTTCCAAGATGGCTGAGTTATGTACCCGCCGGTGCCGCTGAACTCACATCCACAACATCCCAGATTATCGAGTCATGTGCCCACTGGTGCCACTGAACTCACACTTTCACAATATCGAGTCATGTACCCGCTGGTGCCTCTGAACTCGCATCCCGGTCACTCTTTCAGACAGTAAGTCATGTATGATCATACCTCTGAACTTTCTTCCTGGAAGAGATCCTCCCTCATGATCCAATACCCGCACTTCCAGTGCACAAAAAGGGTAAGCGATCCACAAATTTCTAAAACGGCCATGTCCTCATTACCTCTGAGTCGTTTCACTTCCGCCAAAAACAAATCACCCTCTACATAGAACTTCCATGTCCTCATTACCTCTGAGTCGTTCTATGTACCCCCTCTTCATTGAGCCCACTCCTGCCATGTCCTCATTACCTCTGAGTGGGAAGGCTCCGTAGAAGAAACCCTCATGCTTGCCATGTCCTCATTACCTCTGAGTAAGTATGTCGGTTCCCTTTCAACCTATTATCTGTACCCACAACCGGAGTACGACAAGGATAATAGGTCCACAAATGTCCTCTGTTGACCACAAATGTCCTCTGTTGACCACAAATGTCCTCTGTTGACCACAAATATTCTCCGTGAATTTACTCCTGCCATGTCCTCATTACCTCTGAGCAGGAAGATTCCGCGGTAAAACCCCTATACTTGCCATGTCATCATTACCTCTGAGTAAGTATGTTGGTTTTCTCTCTCGTCTTATTATCCGTATCCTGAACTAGGGTACGCCAAGGATAATAGGCCCACAAATAATCCCCCAGCTGCTCCCTGGTATTCTTTCAAAAACCTATTACATCCACATCTTTCTTCATTATCACATGCTTTTGGAGCCCAGCTGTTCCATAGCATTCTTTCACCCAATACCTAGAACTTCCACGTTGATAGCACCTCTGAGTTGTTCTATGTATCCTCATTCGAGTTCACTCCTACCATGTCCATATCACCTCTGAGTAGGAAAGCTCTACCATCAACCTTATATTTACCACGTCCATACCACCTCTGAGTAAATATGATGGTTCCCTCTCTCAACTTATTATCCGTACCTAAAACCAAGGTACGCCAAGGATGATAAGTCTACATAAAATCTCCAGCGGAAGTACCCAAACCTATCACGTCCATGCTACCTCTGATTGGATTGCCACACCTAAACAAATCTACTTTCCATGCTTCTTATTCAAAGTGTTCCAAATTTGTAATTTGGAAACTTTAAAGGGGGTCCTGTAGAAGCATAGAAAATATTGCTTTTAGTCCCACATCGGAAAGGAGAAAAAGAAAGGGCTCATTCCATTCTATAAATATAGCCTCCTTTACTCCTTTGAAAAGGGCACCAACTTCTCTTCCCTCCTTCCAAACTTGGACTCTTCTTATTATGCACCTTCGGGTGCTAAGTAGAAGAAGTCTAGGGCAGCGCGGGCTCATCCGGCTCAGTCAGCGGTCCCAAACTCTGACCATCAAGAGCGTCCCGCTAAGCGGGCCTCTGATGGAAAGTTGTACGGAGCCGCCTGTGTCCAGCCCCCGGCGACAAACGGACAAAGTGGTTCTCAAGAGTCTCCCAACAAAGATCGAGGGCAAGTGTTTCTATTAGCCCCCACATCATGGAGCAAACATGATACCTACGCACTCGTGTGTTCGGAATTCCCGGGCCCACAAAGCGAGTGCACGGGCAGATCGAGACATTCCTCATACGAGTCATGAGACGTCCTTCATGCGGCTCGGTCATGAGACATTCCTCATGCGGCTCGGTTATGAGACGTCCTTTACGCGGCTCGGTCATGAGACATTCCTCATGCGGCTCGGTCATGAGACGTCCTTCATGCGGCTCGGTCATGAAATATTCCTCATGCGGCTCGGTCATGAGACGTCCTTCATGTGGCTCGGTCATGAGACATTCTTCATGCGACACAGAACCCAGGAAGCTTCATGCGGCTCAAAATCAGACGAGCTTCATGCGGCTCAAGAGTATCATACGGCTCAAAAGTCACCAACATGGACATGCGGCTCAAACACATAGACAACTCGAGTAAACTCCATGCGGCCCACAGAGAGAGGCCACGTGGCCTTCAAAGCAGCTGTGCCCAACGTACTAAACACAATTAATGCTCTAACGGCTGATAGCTGACAGCTGACAGCCCTGACGTAAAGTAGTCATGATGACTGACACAAAAGCACTATCTTCCTAGGGAACTGGAGAAAATCTTCACAGCTTCGAGGCAAGTTTATGCGGCCAGACTAGACGAGTTCATGCGGCCAGTGCAGAGAAACCTATGCGGTTCAGTCATGAAGGTCCCCCATGCGGCTCGGCCATGAAAGAAATCCATACGGCCCGGCCATGAAGACTCTCATACAGCTCGGCCATGAAGACCCCCATGCGGCTCGGTCATGAACATATTCATGCGGCTCGGTCATGACAACCTTCATGCGGTTCGAGTATAGAGACTATTCATGCGGCTCGGTCATGAAACCTTCCATGCGGCTCGGTCATGACGACCTTCATGCGGCCCAAATATGAACGCTCCTTATGCGGCTCGACCATGATGACAGAACACGTGTCCTAAAGATAATCAAATTTTGGGTCAGATCCCAATAATTTGGGACACGTGGCAAGAGAATGAATTAAATTGATTCATTCAGATTTGCGGATATCAGCAGATCATCGTGATGGAGATTTATTGCAATCAACATTAATGACTGATATGATTTGGCATAATCCTCATTAATGGCCCAGATCCTTCACGCTCAAGATTAATGGCCCAGATTAATCACTTATCAGACCGCCGCCACTTTGAGAATGGACAGTCATTGCAAACCCTAATGATGCTCCCAACTATTATAAATAGCAGGGTGCCATTTCCTTGCAAATATATACCGACAGAGAGAGAGACACTCCCCCCAAATAATCAGTGAGAGAAATCCACAGAGATCAATCCAGAGAGAGAGAAGCCAGAAGAGCAATACGAGGAGAGCAAGAAGAGCATTTCTTCGTCAACGCCAAGCATCTCATCGCAGGAGCCAAGGTTACGTCCGATCGTCCAAGGAGTAAGGCAGGGCTGCCGTCGCCTTCCCGAGCCTCTATCGTCACCCCCCAGAATCAAAAATAAACAATTGTACTTAGATTGCTGTACCTAGATTTTCGTCCCTAGGCTTTCTTTGTACAAGCGAGTTTGTAACGTGAAGTAAAAGTCCAGTCCTCCCATAAAACTGTTCTGCTCTTTTATATTTCATGGCAAACACGATGGCGACTCTGCTGGGGACAAACTTCTCCACGGCTGAGGAGTTGGTGATGCAATCGGATGCAGCCAAGCTTGGCTCCACGCAACAGAAGATGGTCGCCCGGTTCGACCAACAGGCGTTCAAAGAAATACTCTCCGACAAGAGCGCTGACCCGGTCCAGAAGCGAGCCCGCACAAAGAAGGCCCACAAGGAGTGGAGACCCCGATCATTCGTTCCTACTGAGGTGACAATCATTACAATTATTATCCTGGAACAATTAGGAACTGGATCTAGACAAGACTTAGACTGGAATGGTGATATACGATGGGATAACCATGGGACTATTCAGATAACCAGGTTACAACCCGTAAACCAAACAAGGACCGGGGTTGTAACCCTTCGTCTGAACAGAACTTGGTTTCTTCCACCATTTATCGGCAAGATAAAATAAAAAATCAGGACATGTAACAATCATGTACAAGATCAAGACAAGACTAGACAGACTGGACTCCATCCAACATTCACGGCCAAGCAATAAGTACGGCTTGATACTTTAACTAACTAGGGTTATCACAGGCCTAGTTACTAGCAAGATGCAATGAGAATTCCAAGTCCGGTTACCTGTTTGTTACTACCTGAGTGATCCCAGCAAAAAAAAGAAAAAGATAGCATGATATAGCAGACACACTGTAGTAAGATACATGTGTCCTAAGGTACCACACTCGACGGTGGACTGGAAGTGCGCTCATCTCGATGGATAGCAACAAATCCCATGTATATATATATAAGGCCGGGATCAAAAGGGCAACAGGTAACTGGAAAATTCTCCATGAACTATTTGATCAATCTAGTCATTAACCTAGCCAGATTCAGTATGAATCCCTGACCGTGGTACTCAGGGATCATGCCCTAGACATGATGTAAGACACAATCGGACTAGTAGTTTATACAAGCACAATCATCCACGGTGTCCAGGCCAATAAATTGATTTGTCAAGAGTACGCCACGACGGGCCACTATCATTATCATTATTACTTATCAAGAGTGCGCCACGACGGGCCACTATCATTATCATTATTACTTATCAAGAGTGCGCCACGACAGACCACTATCAAGCATGTCAGGGTACTTGTCAAGAGTGCACCACTACGGGTCACTGTGTATAGCAGGTCAAGTTATCAGGTCAAATTATCATGTCAGGAGTGCACCACGGCGGGCCACTATCAAGCATGTCAGTTCTTGGTCACACCATGCCAGGTACAATTTTCATTTCAATCATGTCAATCAAATCGGGATTATCAACTTCGGAAAAAAGGCGTAAGGATATAAAATGGACGTAAAAATATACAATAGGGTAAGGGGTACGCTATAGGAACTCAAGTTATACAGGGCATTACAAGTACGGGTTAATAACGATCATTAAATAATAAAATACAAGCCAGGGAAAGAGCCATACGGCTCAAGCATAGGCGGCCAAGAATGATCTCATGCGGCCGAGGAGGGAGCAGCCCATGCGGCTGGAGGAGACTCGGGTCTAAGGGAATGCATGCGGCTCAAGGAGTTGAGCCTCATGCGACAAGCAGAGAAGCAGGTCTATGCGGCTAACGGGAACAGAAGGCACATACGGCTCAAGAAAGAAGGCCTAAGCGACTGGGAGGAAGCATGTCTACATGCGGCTAAATGATCACAAGCATATGCGGCTGCGCCATGTCTAAGTCTTATGCGGCTGCGCCATTGGGTATATGCGGCTGGGGAAAGATGAACGCGCATGCGGCTGGAAAGGAATACGAGCCTATGCGGCCACAGGGAAAGGCTCTCATGCGGCAGGAACGGACTCGGGTTCATGCGGCCCGCAGAGCAAGGGTTATACGGCTGAACCGAGTCGAGTCCCATGCGGCCAGAGGATGAAGGGGGTGCATGCGGCTAAGTTAGGAACCCATGCGGCCAGGTCAATTCAGGAGCTTATGCGGTCAGAGGGAATAAAAGTCATATGCGGCTACAAGTGGACCAAGTTCATGCGGCTCGGATTATGCCGAGACCTATGCGGCTGGAAGAGTGGCATATGCGGTTAGCGGGATCATGCGCCTATGCGGCTGAACTCAAGTGGGGGCTCATGCGGCCAATAACTCATGCGGCTAGGGGAATCACTTGCCGCATGAAATATTCATGCGGTCAAGTCAAGCACAGTTCATCTTCTCCAAAATTCCGAGAAGAAGAACACCATGGGAGCCAAGTCCTCAAGCTCCATAACTCCATCATCCGGAGCCCAAATCCGAACTTCTATAGGTCAAAACGAGGCAGAATGAAATTCTCTACAACAGGAAACCATCAGTTGACAAAAATATGCAAGCTTGACAGATCAAAACCCATAAAAACCAAAAATACCACAAGGCTAGATCTACAATAATCCACTCGGTAAAACCGAAAACTCCAAGTTCTAAAGATGCTTAAAATCATGCAAGGAAGAAGATGGAACAAACAAACAAACAAAAATAAATTGTTCAAGGTTCGGCAAGGTGTACTTGCCTCTCTCCCTAATGGCTAGGGTTTGGTGGAAAAGAAATGAATGAGGGTGAATGAGGAGGGAGAGAGAAAAGTGGCTTATATAACAAGCTTAAGTGATCTCCACCATTCATTCCTCTCCACTCAATCTAAACCATACACCTCATCTCATAAAGAACCAAACTAAACCAAACCAAGTCAAAGTGAAACCGAACCAAATAAAACCAAATCCAAGTTAAACCAAGTCATGAAAATCTAATACTTCGGAAGATTTTAAAATATCACGCAAATCGATAAATACGAAATACGGCTCAAATAAATACGTATCCGTATAAAATATCGATACAGTGAGACGGGTATCACATTCCAGTCATACCATGATCCCAGTTGTACCATGAGACCATGTTTCCAGTATTTCCTGTTTTATAGATTTATCACACCATGTTTCTTATTGTACATCTCTTTCATTATATGTTCAGTATTTTAGTTGTAGAGGTTGTACTTGCTCCCGTCCTGACAGGATAACGTTGTAGGTTCACTTTTCGAGAAAGAAATGCTATGTGTTACATGTTATGGCACTGATTTTGAGGACCTGACCTTAGCTCCAGAAGAGGCCCCAGCGGAGAACCTTGCTTAGTTATCTTTCTTGTGTTTTGAGACTAGACTTTGTCTATACTTATATTTGGATACTGGACTTTGTCTCCAGTTAGATACTTTGGTCATGTATTATTAAATCTTTACTTGTTTACCTGCGCTTATAGATGCTGTGTTGTGATGAACCTTTAAATGTGATTTAGAACTGTTAGCAGCTCAGATCCTTTATTGTCTATTCTTAGAACAGCTTACTACGCTTTAACAAGCGTAGGCTGGACATGGCTCGGCCTGGCCCAACAATTTGGGTAACGGGTCGTGACATATTTTTTTTGGCGGCCCATGCAGGTCCAGACTTAAGTTGTTTGGTTACGTCATTGTACCAAGCATGCATGCAATTAGGATCTAGGACAACTTGATAACACTAGGGATAACATTTAGAACACCTAGAGGATTACTAGGATTGCAACATAGGAGAACTCATCACAGCATAGGACCGTTAGCTATAATTAGCCTCTTGTTTGTATTTCAGTGGGTCAATTTAGACCAAGTTTGTACCCTTGGGATGACCCCTGAGGATCTTACTCTAATCTTACCTAGAATTCTGTTTCCACTTATTTCTAGTTGCTCTTTCTTAAAATTCGTTGTTGAATTGATTTCCGATTTTCGTTATTGACCTTGATCTTGCATCGTGATAAATTTTGTGGATTAAATTATGATATGTCCTGATAAGGTAAACGTCTGCTTTAGTTATGGAGTTTTGAATTTATCGCAGCCATATTAGCTGGTATGACAAAAATATAGAGCCTGAATTTGGATATACTATCATATTCATAGAATTTAGATTTTCTTGCAGCCATACAGGTAGGCGTGGTAAGGAATCTAGATGATATGACTATAGGGTGTATACCTTAGTTATGGACTCCCTTGTTTATTGCATATAAGCTTACTGGTGTGGCGAAAATTCTGGCAACATGATTTCAGGAAGACGTGTATGGTTATCAGATCATATCTCAACTTGGTTCACTTTGTTATGACCGAATGAGCAAGAATAAATTCTTATCATCATTCTTTCCCGTCTTGATTAACTCTGTTCTATCTACAACTAGGATTACAGGTTCTCTAGGATTCTCCAACAGGGTTGCCTTCATGATTTCTTTTTGGACATAATTATTTTTATGTTCCATTTTTCCTATGACTTGACCAAACTCTTCTTCGTTAACATCTTGGATAATTCTTCTCGTTATGTATCCCGTTGTCTTCGTACCATTCTTGGAGATATTCCGATAAACTTTTCTGTCTTGCTTGACCCTTTAACTTGTTTGGACACTGTTATGGATTGCTTGACCCAGTCTTAGGCCTTGTTACCTTCTATTTGATAGACGACCGAAATAGCCAGACCTTGTTAACTGATTTTGTAGTATAAATACAAAAGTATGGTGTGATTGTGATAAATACTTTTCCTAGGGATTGGTTAGATTAAGCTTATAGGACAAGTATAAGTGACTGACTGTAGTAGACTTGGAAACCATTAAGAACGATTGTATTGATAGTATGACTTGATGATAGGGTATCTAAGATGGAGAAATGAGATATTATATTGTTATGACTATGGATTGAGGATTAGAATCTTGTGCTTAGCAGTTTGAAGATTTAGCATTTGTAGAATTTTGGTTGGTTATCTATAGCTAATTACATGTGATTAGAGGGTAGATCGATATGTGGATTGATATAGAATAAATTAGAATGAGTTATCGTATTACGTATGAGATCGAAAAGATATCAGTTAAAAAGACAAGGAACAAGACAAAGACATATGTACATTGGTAATTAATAAATCGGAAGTTTTGAAATCGAGGATTTATATTCGGAGGACTTGTCGAGTAAAAGGAAGAAGGCTCTACGCCAAGGATAGAAATTGAACATATGATTTCAAGGAGAAACTGTAGGAAAGGATTGACGACAATTGATGCCAATGAACTGTGGATTGATAAAATAAGGATACTTAGGATATGATAAGGAAATCCAGTATTTACAATTGAGGTAAAAAAAATATGGTTGATGACCAAGCATTGTTTGCTTATGAACATACCCAGAGAATGACCTATAGTTTAGGGTATACGTAAATGTTCATGTTAGCATGGAAGATTCTAAAGGATATATGACGTAGTTTATGATAGAAGGACTTTGTTGAACCTGAACCAAAAAGATTGTAAGAGAAATGGAAGAGATGATTACAAGGGTAGCAGATTGAGTATCGTAGCCAGAGCAGCTACGTGTTATAGTTTGACCTATTGGATGATTTTTAATTTCGAGAACGAAATTCTTGTAAGGTGGGTAGGATGTAAGCCCCCTGAATTTCAGGGTTTATTTTTATTTTTTTTGAATGAATTATTTTCGATAAGTGTTTTATTATTTAATTGTTTTTGATCATTAATGTACCTTTCCATGACTTTGACTTCTGGAGCGTCAGGGATGCCAATCTCTGTAAACTCTCTTCATGAGTTTTGAAGTAGACAAGATTATCTTCGTTTTGATATATCGTGTCCCACTTAAATTCGTTCCCTTGTGCTCTTTTTGTATCGTGCAACTTCGGGTCAACTTAAACCAATTAATCATTGAATAATTATTCCCACTTTTATCTTTGATCTTCGTTTGCACGTCACCGTGACTTTAATTTAGGAGCACGAGACCAATCGTTTTCCTCAGAACCAACTCCTCATGAATGATCTACTCGAGACGCTCTTCACCCATGACCTTCGTGTCCCACTCAGACACTCCATTTTTGCTTCATTTTCTTCGCACAACTTTCGGGTCAATTTAGGCCGATTTATTTTCTACCGTGAAACCTGATTTATTTTCCAATTTAATTTTGGGACCTGACATCGATCCAACCTAGTCGACCCAAAGTATGGACGTGGCCCACATGAAGTCTACTACCCACATGACGCTTGTGTCCCATTTATTGGAGTTCCCGTATATTATTTATTTACCCATGATTATAAATTCCTATTTTTAATTCAATTATTGCATCCGGTTCGATTTGACCCAACCCGGCTCGACCGAACCCGAACCCAAGCTCCATGTTGTCCTCTCGTGACTACCCAAACACCCTACATAAAATTTCCATTTTTTCCTATTTTAAATATCTCTTTTCTCTCTCTACTTATTTAAATATCTATATTTAAATATCTACCTATTTACTTTAACTTATATATAAATATTTTTTTATCTCTCATCCCATTAAAACACAAACACACCTCACCCCCTCCATCACAGCACATCAATCCCCCCTCCCCAACCGACTACTCTCTCCCCCCTCTCTTAAATATCTCACTCTCTCTCTCTCTATTCTCACACTCTTTCTATATATATATTAATATATATACACACACCATACATCACTCTCTCTCTCTCTCAACATAAACACACACATCATCCCTCCACCTCACAGCAAGAGCCCCCCTGTTTTTGGACCGACTTCATCTCCTCTCTCTCTCTCTCTATTCTCACACTCTCTTTACATATATACACACCACACATAAAACCACACACACACACAACTCCCCCACTCTACCCGCACACATACACACCCTCTCACTTGGCCGAAGCCCCTCCCCTTGGTGGCCGAGCATCACCACCACCCTCACCATCATTCTCCCCTCTCCTCCTTCCTCCTTCTCATCCTCTTCATCATACCATCACCATTACCATCATCCTCATCACAACCATCACCAACCCACCACCGCACACCCTCCGCCACCACCACCCGCACAGCCATCCGTCGTGCCCCGGCGATGCGCCGCCGCAGCCGCCGTACCGCACCGTCGCAGCCGCACGCTGCGCTGCAAACAGCAGCAGCAGCGAGCAGCAGTGGCTCCGCGCCACCCCGTCCGCACGCGCGCATGGGCGCGTGGCCG
>JANAVB010030045.1:0-115342 GCA_029216955.1 Iris pallida | reverse complement strand
CTCAGACAAAGCGTTTAAGATTCTATGAAAATAATGATAGTCTATTTCCTTAGGGGTCTTGGATTTGGTAGAAAAAGAGGACTTGGACACCCCTATGTCAGAGTCAGTCTCATCTGAATCATTTGTAATAGGTGTGGACCCATCAATAGCAGAGATCAGACCTATAGTGGTAAGCCAAAACCTCATCTAGCTCTGCCACCTTTTGAAGTAAGTGCCATTGAACTTAGAAGGTTTGGCAGTGAAGGTTTCTTCCTTGACAGTCATGATTTCTAGAAGTCTGCAAAAATTTATTTTTACTCAATAAAGATGATTTAAGTTAAAGAATAACGGTTTAAATTATCCTAGTATTCACCTTTAAAATTTTAGTTTTAAAAGTTTTGATCAGGTTGGGTTAGTTGTAGGTCCAGATCCCAGAAAGCGGAGGTCCCTAGGGCGCTTAGGAACCGGTTGCTTATACGATTTACGTCTTGTTGACAGAAGGACCCTTTTGACTTGTTCCCAAACAAATCTCTACTTTAGAACTTTAAATTAAATAAATTTCCAAGATAAATAAACTAATTTTCCCTTTCCTAAATTAAGGTATCGAGTCAACCAATTGATAATATCACAAAAGATTATAGTAATTTTGGTCCAATGAAGTAACAAATATTATTTAACCAATGGTAAAAAAATTGTACTAGTATGACAAATAGTAAACAATATCTAATCATGATTTGTTAAACAATATGCTTCTTATATGAGGACAACTATATAAGAAAAATTATCTAGCAATAATTTAATAAATCTTTATTAAGAAATAATTTCTGAGGCAAATGTAGCAATTGTCTAGCAATAACTATACAATAGCAATTGTCTACCAATATGTGTACAGTAGTAATTCGTATTGATTATTAACAGAATAGAAACAAATTGTTAACAGTAGCAATTATTTTTAACAAATTTAACAGAAATATTTTTTAAATTAATTTGCTAAAAATTATGGTAAACAACTTTTGTTAAATAATTTTTTTTGGTAAACAAATTTAACAGAATAAATTTTTAATAGTAGGCAAACAATAGGCATATAAATTCACGTGCATACCAATAAGTAATCTATATTCGTTAGAACATAATATTATGTTTTTATATATTATGGCAACAGTAAGAAAGATTAACTCTTAGATTGTTGGAAATTACTCATTTTTCTTGCTTTGAAATCTACAAAAAAGAAGAAGTAAAGGTTACCGGCCTCCGGGGAAGTCGCGTACGTAGCACCGCCCTAAAGAGTTAATCCGGGTCGATGTGCAGACTTTGTCCGAATGCTCCTAGTGATAAAATATTCGCTCTATCGGTATTTTCTCGTCGCACACAACGCAGAGAGAACGACCCTTGACTTAGCTCTGTCCAGAGCAAGGACGAATAACAGCAGCGATTCAGAAGGATAAGAATTCGAGAGAGTTTTTTTGTAAGGAATTTTCTGTGTGTAAGAGAATGAGATGACGGCTCGATATATAGGCATAGGATTTGTAACCGAAGGCTGAACTCACAGATCTAAATAATACTGTATAAAGGCACATAAAAAATATATTTGTAATATTTGGACTTAATGAAAAAACTGTCCAACGTTCAAATATTTATGGTTTTAGAAATGGTCAAAAATTTGAAGAGGAGCAAAAAGATTTTTAGGGTCTCATCCCGAACCTAAAGAAAAAATTGAATCGACATTCAGTGTCCACAGATGTTGACACATACCCACACCCGTTATGCACATCGAACCGAACTAAGCAGTGTCGGGCTGGACGGCGGTAGCGACGCTGTCACTACCACATTCTAGAATAAGAGTATTTTGGTAATCTGTAAAATTTTGATTATTTTAATATCTTTTAAGTAATGTATTGTGTTAGTGTTATGTTTTGATTAAACCTTAGAACCCTGTTGACTAGACGTTAGTCATGACCATAGAAACTTAGTTAGTGAGATTTGATAACTTTAGGACTCTAATCTAGTTAGAATGTCATTTAGAATCTATTAATTAACTTAACCCATAAGCTATAATGGGCCTTTTCCTTAAAAGGCTTTACATGAAAAATTAGGAGAGTCCCTTAGTCATTTGTACCCTAAACTAAATCCTAGAAACCTCATGGCCGGCCACATGTGTTGACCCAAACTGGATCATAGTCAACCTAATTTTGAGTATTGACAAAAATGATCTGTTATGATCCAATATAACACATCTAGCTCAAAAACATAATATCATCACATATCGATTTGAGACAAGACGTCATCAACATATTAAGCTATTACTTGTATTTTGTGTCTGTACATTTTACATTTATTTGAGTCTAGGATTATGTACGCTGAGTAGCACTAAGTGTTTTAAACCTAGAATCACTTATCCAAAGCTTCACCAAACAATCACCAAACCAAACCAAGCCCATTTGAACGTCCTAGCCAATTGAACATTCTGGCCCAAGAAAGTAGAATTCGGACCAACTCTGGTTCTTTAATTTAAGGATCCTAATTTTTAGGGTTTGCTGGTTGCTAGTTATCCAACGGCCAAAAATCTGAATTTTGGGACAGAGTTCTGGCCGAACTCTGCCTCCCTGGACTAGTATATAGGATGATTTCTTTTATTTTTATTCATCTCTTCATCTTCTTCTATAGCCTTATACATTCTAAGCCTACTCTTTCCATCTACTAGCTACACTTCCTAAGCCCAAGGTGCTCATTTCAATTCAGCTAGAAGTTCTGTGCAAGAGTTTGAAAGTAGTCGCTTGGACAATTCCAAGTTTCTCCTCAGCGAAAGTGTAAGAAGTTGGCATGCTCTTCTGAGTAAAGGTACGTGGTGTACCTCTATTTCACAAATAGTGGATTTCAATCCTGAGCTAGAGTTCTCAGGCCTGGACTAGTCCTCCACGAGGGAAACGAGGTTAAAACTGCTGTGTTTGCGTATGCTTTTCTGATCTCTTTTATTTTCGCATTAATACTCTGATTAATTATTCTGTTGGTGGAAGTGTTAATTTTTATTTAGTTATTGTCGACACATACTCTATTTATCCCCTCTAGAGTTGCCTACACGTACTTCAATTGGTATTAAAGCTCTGTTCTCTTATGTCGGACTAACCTCCTAGAGCTGATCCTTGGCAACCACAACCTATCTTTACCAACTATGGTGAAGGACGTCGACAAATAGGCCACCCCTATTTGATGGAACCAACTACACCTATTAAAAGACTAGAATGAGTTTTTTTCTCACGTCTCTAGACTTTGATCTTTGGACCATCGTCACTGATGGTTACAAGAAGCCTGCTATAATTGTTGTCGAGGGGACTCTCACTAACAAACCCTATGACAAATATACCGACCAGGAAAAAAACAGGCTAGTCTAGATGCTAGTGCTATTAATGCTTTCTTTTGTGCCATAGACATGACTGAATTCAATAGGGTCTCTATATGCTCCACCTCACATAATGTATGGAAGCTTCTGGAGGTGACCCATGAAGGAACCACACAGTTAAATAATAAAAGATCAGTCATCTGACACAAGAATACGAGGTATTCAAGATGAAGCCAAATGAGACAATCACTCAAATGTTCACAAGGTTCCTCGACATCGTCAATCCGCTATCTTCCCTTGACAAAGAGTACTCCAACCATGAGAAGATCTGCAAGCTGCTCAGAGGCTACTAAAAATATGTAACCCTAAGGTGACGACAATCATCGAAGGCAATGATCTCACTAACATGTCAATAAAAACTCTGATGGGCAAGCTGATGACTCATGAGTTCGATCTCAAAGACTTCGATGAACCTGCTCCAAAACAAAGAAAATCGCTTAGAGATCATCGCCGAAGAACCATTCCAGAGGAGACAAACGATGATAATACCGATAGTGATATCAAGCACTCTTGGTATGCAACTTCAAGAAGTTTCTACGCTTCAACCAAAGGAAGAAGGACCAAAAGGAAGATGATAAAGAACCCACTTACTTCGGCTGCAAGAAGACATGACATATCAGAAAAGACTGCCCTATAGCAAAGAAAGGAGACAAATATGAGAAGCCGTATAAAAGTCATCCTCACGGAAGTATGCCAACACCAGTATCTGGCATGAAAGCAAAGCCAGTGACTCAAACTAGGAAGATGACACTTCCCAAGACTCGGCTAACGTCTGCATAATGGCAACATCTAATAGGTAACTCGTGATCCTCTTGATGAACTTGGTGATGCCTTTAGTGATCTTGAAGACCACAAAAAGGTTAGCAAGTATAAATATGCTAAGGATAAAATCACGGTTCATGAAGCTGAGATCCATAGAATTTCATGTTTACTAGATAATGTTAGAGACACACCTCCCACAGAGGACATCGAGGAGGTATGCAAGCTTAAATTAAGCTTACATGATGCCGAATCTATCATTAAGAAACAAACACATGAGATTTCAGCTCTTAAGAAAGAGCTTGCTGAAGAGAAAAACAAGTACAAGGTTACTACTGCTAGAATTAATGATCTTTCTGCTAAGTATGATGAAGTTTGCTGCCTCTAAGAAATTAGAGATCAGACTGGCAAACAGGTTGCTCAACCTCAAACTCAGTCTCACAGTCATAACACATACACTAAACACCAACACAGTAGAACACGTCATCACAATAACATGCATCCACATACTAGACGTAAATATGCTTTTATGTACACCTATTTCCATGCAGTACGTAAAATACCCACACGTAGTTATTATCATCATCATGCTGCTACACATAGTCACTGTCATCCTGCCACTGCATATAGTCACTATCATCATCCTGCACCCACATATAGATATCACTATCATCCTGCACCAAATACAAATATACATGCTACATGTACATACTGTGGTTTACATACACGTATCGCCACAGTAGAATTAGAAAATTAGTTGATAAGAATCTATATGCATGGGTACCAAAAACTAACCGTTCAGGACCCTCAAAGTTGGGTACCAAAGGTCACATCTACTTGTGGTGTAGGTGGACCTTCCTTTACAAACTAGAAGCAAATAGATTCTCGATAGTAGGTGTTCGCGACATATGATTGGAGATGCTAATCTATTCGCAACACTATCGATGAAAAGGGAAGGATATGTATCCTTCGACAACAATCTGAAAGGTTATAGCATAGGTAATGGTACTATTGGTAATCCTCCTTCTCCCGTCATTAAGGATGTCTGTTTAGTGACCGAGTTAAAGCATAACTCGTTCAGCATTAGTCATCTTGCTGATCATGGATATGATATTAACTACGGGAAAATAAATGCTGTATCTATGATAGATTATCTGGAGACATCGTTTTGAAGGGATAAGAGAAGATAACATATACATTTTCTATTTGCCTAGAGATACTAATAGTACAGGAAGATGCCTCTACTCCTATAAAGATGAAAGGCTATTACGGCACCAGCGTCTCGGTCATGCTAACATGGATACCATATCCAGACTATCTACCAAGAAGCTAGTAAGAGGACTGCCTGACATCACATTCAAAAAGGACACGGTATGTGCCGAATGTAAAAAGAATAAGGCTACTAAATCTTATTTTAAATCCATCGACACTATAAGTACCACTCGACCTTTGTAATTGCTTCATATGGACTTATTTGGACCTAGTAGAGTTGCCAGTCTTGACGGAAAACTCTATGCTTTTGTTATTGTAGACAATTTTTCTAGATTTACATGAGTTTTCTTCCTTACAAACAAAAGTAATACTATTTCTATTTTCAAAGTTTTTTGTTAAAAAGGTTCAAAATGAAAAAGACTACATGATTATTCAAATCCGAAGTAATCATGGTGGTGAATTCAAAAATTCTGATTTTGAAAAGTTTTGTGAGTCAAATGGTTTTGATCATGAATTTTTTTGTCGTAGAACTCCTCAACCAAATGGTGTTATGGAGTAGAAGAATAGAACTCTTGGCGACATGGCCAGAGTCATGTTGAATCAATTTTCTCTTTTAAAATATTTTTGGCAGAAGTGTGAGTACAACATGCCATGTTTTGAATAGGGTATTGATTCGACCTATTTCGAAGAAACTTCCTATGAACTTTGGTTTGGTAGGATACCTAATATTTCTTATTTACGATTGTATGGTTGTCGCAGTTTTATCGTAAATACTAAAGACAACTTAGGCAAGTTTGATGCCAAAGCTGACGAAGGTATTCTTCTTGGATATGCTGCCAAGAGCAAAGGATATAGAGTGTTCAACAAACGCTCTATGATTATTGAAGAGTCTACTAATGTCACATTTGATGAAAGTAATAGTATAACTGCTATCCTCAATGACGACGTTGAAGCTCACATCGAACCATCAACCTCTACACCTGCGATACAATACCTGGAACCAGTTATTTGGAAGGCTTACCAAAGAAATTCCAATTCACACCATCACATCCAAAAAATTTGGTAATAGGTGAGGTATCAAGAGGGGTAACTACTCGATCTTCTGTAAGAGATTATATTGCTAGCACTGCATTCATTTCTAGATAGAACCCAAAAATATTTTAGAAGTTTTTAACGAAAATTTTTAGATATCTGCAATGCAAGAAGAACTCAACCAATTTGAAAGGAGTCAGGTTTGGAAACTTGTTCCTAAACCTGCTGACCATTCGATCATTGGTACTAAATGTATTTTTTGTGACAAAGTTAATGAGGACGGTTTAGTCAATCGCAACAAGACTTGTCTCGTAGCTCAAGGATATAACCAAGAGGAAGTATCGACTACGATGAGACGTATGCTCCTGTTGTACGATTTGAATCTATTCGGATGCTTTGTGTATTTATAAATTTCAAAACTTTAAACTTCTAAATGGCTTTATTAAAGAAATATTTTTGTAAAACAACCGCCTGGTTTTGAATATCAGAAATTTTTCGACCATGTTTTCAAACTTAAGAAAGCTCTATATGGCCTCAAACAAGCTCCCAAAGCCTAGTATGAACGCCTTAGCACCTTTTTACTAGATAAAGGTTTTTTAAAAGGGAAAATTGATACGACACGTTCCATAAAATCTTTTGACGACACTATTATGTTAGTTCTAATTTATGTAGATGATATCATATTTGGGTCTACTAATGAGGGTCTATGCAAACAATTTGCCAATTGTATGCATAACGAGTTTGAGATGAGCATAATGGGAGAGCTCAACTACTTCCTTGGACTGCAAGTCAAACAATACTCGCAAGGCGCCTTCATCAGTCAATCGAAGGATACAAAGGACATGCTGAAAAGTTTGAGCTTGACAACAACAAACCTATCAGCACTCCTATGGCTACTACAACAAAGTTGGAACCTGATAAAAGCGGCAAACCTGTGGATCAATATAAGTATCGAGGTATGATTGGTAGTTTATTGTATTTAACTGCTAGTCGTCTCGATATCATATTTAGTATTTGCCTATGTGCTAGATATCAAGCTAACCATAAGGAATCACACATGACCGCGGTTAAGCATATCTTTATATATCTTAAAGGAACTATTACGGTGGGCTTGTGGTATCCCAAAAGCACTACCTTTGACTTAATCGGATATTTCGATGCATATTTTGCGGGATGCAAAGTTGACCGTAAGAGTACCAGCGGCATGTGTCATTTGTTAGGAAAGGCTTTAGTCTCATGATTTAGCAAGAAGCAAAATTCTGTCGTACCATCCACAACAGAAGATGAGTACATCGCAGCTGGTCATTGTTGTGCACAGATTCTGTGGATGAAGCAAACTCTTGAAGACTATAACTTACTATTCAATCGCATACCTATTTTCGGTGATAACACAAGTGTAATTAATTTGACCAAAAATCCAGTATGTCACTCACGCACAAAGCATATAGAGATTAGATATCATTTTTTTGCGTGATCATCAACTGTATGTCACCATCAACTTAGAATTCATTGACACTGAACATCAGCTAGCAGATTTTTTCATAAAACCACTCGCCGAAGAGCGCTTCAACTTTTTTTTCGAAAGTTAGGAATTTTGGATGAAACTATCGTACAATAAGTTATACCGACGTAAATAGCAGTTATCATTCATGGTGACATTGTATTGGGTACAAGCTGAAAGGGCCCTTCTGACAACAAGGCGTAAAAGCCTAAGCGACACGGTGCACTAGTCTTAGGACTACCGCTAGCTGCGATCCGGCTCCAACAGCTAACCTGAGGCAGTTCAACTATGCTGATAAGTGTTTTAATAATATTTACTACATGGTTTATTATTGTATGCCTAATATCTTTCAAGATTACTAAGTCAAGACAAATCCTATTAAATATTTCTTCAAAAACTATCTTTTTGAACTTTTTGAGTTCTGGCACCAAGCTCACAGAGCTCGGGCCGAACTATGTCGACTGGGTTCCAGAACCTCCAGCTGCTCTCAGCCATCCATTGTTTTCATCCAAAGGCTACGATTTAATGCGATCAGCCGGCCCTACTCTTCTAAACCCAAATTTTCTCTCTCTCTTCATTACCATCTTCTTCAACCTCTATCAAAACCCTTCCTCTCCAAACGCTAACCCTAGAACTCTCAATTATTAAAGATTTCCCTTCCCAAACTCAAGATTCAAGGGTTTGTGGTGATTCTCCTCCATCTCGAACAATTTATTTGAGGTATAAATCACTTTTCACCATCTACTTTCCATTATCTCTTTGTTTTACTTGTCAATGGCTCCTAGATTGCTTAATCGGGAGAAGAGGCCTAGAAACGAAGGTGCTTCTTTATCTAATCGTCCTCCTCATTCACAAAATGTTCAACCCATCCATCCTTTATTTAAGCCTCCACCTCCACTCAATGCCAATACCTTTGATGAACAAATATTTGTCTCATTAGATGCTTCTAATGAGTGGTTTTCGAATTTTAAATCAAGGAGTGTTGAGCCGGGGCATCCGATCAACTTCACTATTTTCTCCGACTTTGATCCTAACTTTAAGGATCTTTGTTTAGATGAACTTGTGTCCACCCAATCCGTCATCTATCTAAATGCCATCCAAATGTTTTACTGTAATATGACACATGACGACACTAGAATTTATTCCCGTGATGTCAACATTGACATCTCTTTCGACGATTTTGATCTTGCCAAGTATCTCGAACAAGAACAGAGCAATGTTTACGGAAGCTATTGCTAGCTCTGCACTGATTACGGGAGTTACGCTACTGCTCTTTAATGTGTCCATGTATGAATATTGAATATACAAATATCATTTTGTCAATTATCAATATGGGGAGATTGTTGACACAAAATTACAGTCAACCAAATATTGATACAATTGACGATATGATACTTGTAATATTTCAATACGACACATGAAGACTGAACTCAGTACAAGACAGATGACAGCTCGCACCTGCAATATTGCTCAATATTTTGAGTCTGTATTTTATACTTTTATTGAGTCTAGACATTTGTAAACTGAGTCGTACTAAGCAATTTGAGACTTAACCTATACCTATACCTCAAACCAAAGTCCTACAAAAATCCAAGTAGCCCATTTACCCATTGGACCAGTTCTGTGCTCTAGAGACAAAGTTCGGGCCGAACTCTGCCTCCACACAGAGTTCGGGCCGAACTCTGCCTCCTAAAATCCAGGACCCTAATTTTTAGGGTTGGCTGGATGCAAGTTGTCCAACGACCAAATTTTTGAATATTTGACCCAGAATTCTGGCCGAATTCTGCCTACCTGGTATCCTATAAATAGGTCTTGAATTCTCTCATTTTTATTCATCCAATCTTCTCTTCTCTTCTCTCTAAATCCTTATACAAGCCATACCCTTCTCATCTTCTAGCCACAAGCTCCCTAAGCCTCAAAGTGCTCAGTACTTTTCAGTTAGGAGTTTGTGCAAGAGTTCAAGAAGTCGCTTGGAAAATTCCAAGCATCGCCACTGCGATCTCTGTAAGAAGTTGACGTGCTCTTCTGAAGAAAAGGCATGGGGTGTAACTACTATTTCACAAATAGTGAATTTAATCCTGAGCTAGAGTTCTCAGGCCTGGACTAGTCCTCCACGAGAAAACCAGGTTAAAATCGGCTGTGTTTGCGTATACTTTCTCGCCCTTTATTATTTTCGCATTTACTCTGATTATTTATTGTTGATGAAAGAGTTTAATTTTTTAATTGGACATTATTGTCATAAACTCTATTCACCCACCTCTAGAGTTGCCTATTTGTTCTTCAGTATTTACCTACTTTGTAAATCGATTTGGCGTAAACAAGTCTGACAAAGTTTTCATCGAGAAGAAACGATGCTTTCTTTTCTGTCTGAAAAATTCCAGAACAAAGGTCTAAAACTTGCAGTAAAGAACTGTTGTTGTTACAGAGAAGATTCGCTAGACTTATTGCCACCGTCGTACTCGTAGTGATGAAGATCACTATTTGTTAAAGCGAGATTCGACCCTTTATGTCGATCTACTCTCATGAACCTGTAAGTTCAGAAGAACTTCTAGAATGTTTAATAATTTCACCATGCTACGTGAGTCAAAGCACGAACAAAGCACTCGATTGCTACTACTTCTTCTTTTCTTATTTCTCTTCTGTCTTGTGCTTTTACAAGAGTAAAAATATAGACCTTATATCGGGGATAATCGCTCACTAAAATGTGAGCGAAAAAACAGAGAGAAACTCCCTATAAATAGGTCAGTTACAAAATGGAACAACCCTATCAACAGAGAAGAAGGCTTAAGGAACCATGGTTGCTTCTGCGTCGCAAGCTAGCAACCGCGATGCAGCACGTCCGATGTGTACATGCAAAATGCAAAGTGTGTCATCAAAAGCGGCACTTTCGATCCCTTGTCCAAGTTCGTGCAAAGGGAATCCATCCAAGAAATGTGACAAAAAAAAAATTATTTTGGATTTTGAACATTTTCCACTAGAAAAATCTCCACCATGCAAACCCACTTGAGCTAACACATTGCATGTGTACAAGACAATAAATAATAGCTTGAATATTGAAATACACATATTTTAATATTTTTGAAAAATGTTATTTGTCCCTTCAAAATATTTCTCCAAAGTATCCCTCCTTATGTGGTAGTTTACGTGTTGTCTGATATGAGAGCTGGCATTAGAGCTGATAAAACAAATTTTAAAATTAAAATTAACATTAATATTAAAATTAAATTAAATTAATATTAATCTTAAAACTAATATTAAAGGTTAAAATTAAAATTAACATTAACGTTAAAATTAAAATTAAAATTATAAAATTAAAATTAAATAAAATTAAAATTAAAATTAAAATTAAAATTAAATTAACATTAAAATTAAAAAAAAAGGATAATCATATTTTGGGGTTAGAATTTGCCACGTTAGCTGTCATATAAGAAGGAATAGTTTGGAGGGACATTTTGGAGGTAGCAATTGCATTACACTTAAAATTACAAAGATATGAAATGGTGCAACCCTATCACTAATGATGAAATTCAAATTAAACTCCAACAGAAACTTGTTTGTAAAGTTAGTCCGTATCAGAGAAGCAATAGTGACTGGTTTGGTTTGACTCATGCAGCAGCTCACACGTCGACTCTATCTATCATCATGTTATGGTTTCGTTTCAAAATAAAATATAATTGAGAAAGTATAGTTATTGAATTAAGCATCTCTCGTCAAGAATTCTTCGTTGAATGGTATTTACTTCTCTAAGATATTAATAATGTACACCATGCATATATTGCTTGTCGTATTGTTTTGCTAAATCTAATTAAAACTTATATCTATTAAATCTTAGCCGAGGTTCAATATACTCATTTTTTTCTTCCTAAAAAAATGGGACCAGAGACAAGAATATATGCCAAGTTTTCTTTATTTACATCTCTTTCTAAACGCTTCATCCAAAGTATGTCTGTCTTAATTTATATACAATGATATTTAGATTAATGATTGATCTTGATATGAATCATCTCTTCTGTTTCGTCCCTTGTTTGTTTCGTCTAGTGCAAGATTTACCAACCATAAGACTTGGAACACTCGAATTATTGTGGTGGTACCGAACTCAGCTTGCTCTTGTGGTCAACGAACTGACTAGGCAGACAATCTCATAATCGAACCGAGAAGAAGGTGTGGATGTGTGTAAAAATTGAAGACTGTGGATCCTATAAATATGCAGCACAGTGTATACAAAGTCCTAAACGTTATATCGGACATCGCCAAAAAAAATATTGTGCTGGTCACTTTCTTATTTGTTGAAAGCGAAGATTTGTTGGGAGTTCCCTACTGCATTAGGCAACAGGGAAACTGGGACTCTAATACCTTAACGAATAGGGCACCTTCACGTGCTTTGACTCCCGACTGAAGCATATGGTGTTACACGCTCACGCTGCATCTTCAATGTTCCCATCATCTTCATTATATATGTTGCATTTTTCTGACTCCTTTGGCTTCATCATGCATGGTTAAAAGAGGCCAATTAAGTTTGGGTTAATATATGTAGGACTTGTCTTGGCAGTATCAACATAAAGAAATAATTATAGATGAGGGCTCATGAAGCTTGTCTTGGCAGTATCAACATAAAAAAAATTACAGACTATAGTTTGCACCTGCCCAGTTCCAACCTTGAAGTAGCCAGACGACATCAAACGCAAACTTTTGCATTGTAGAAATATCATTCCCTTTACGTCCTGAAACGTGTCGTTTTTCTTGGTGTTGTTTTGGTGACTTCAAGATCCAGATGGAGCAAGTAACTTCTAGGGGCGAGAAAATTTTCTCGTGTCGGACTTACCGTAAAATTTTCAACTGTTAGATTACATAAATGTGTGTTGGATTGGATGGAATTTTCAACCAATGTGGAGAATACTCGGGGTACAACGAGCGTCATCCGTGTGTCGGAGAAGCTCGGAGAGTGCATAAATCCTATTTTGGAACATATATGGTAAAAATATATATGATTGGATTTTCATATTTACTTTGATCATATATTTATGATTGGATCCTTCATATAGTAGCTTTCCATATAGTTGGGCTTCCAATTATGGCAAGCCAATTATGATTGGATTTTCTTTAAATGTATGATTGATGCATATTGGAAGTTTTCATATATTGGTCTTTCATGTATAGATTACCAAGGGTTATAAAAGGGTGATGCATGCTAGTTGAAAATTATTAAAAAACAAGAGTGTTTTACAATCTTTGAGAGAGAGAGGATTAAGGAATATTGTGAAGGAGAGATTGCTTCGAATAATTTTTCGGCATATCTTGTTTTTCGGAGTCTGCAATCAAAATTTTCTTCTTTCAAGTGAGTTTTAGTAATGCGTGTTGGATCGGGAGGAGCTTGTAGAGGGTGTATTCTCTTTATAATATTAGTGGAGGTTTTTCAGGGTTGGACTCCGATCGTTTTGTGGTTTTTTCCGCAAGGGTCTTACACGTCAAATTTTTTTGTGTTTTGGCATTTTTGGTTTATGTGCTTTTGCTCGGTTCTCTCGCATGACTTTCTAGTTTTGGGGAACGATTTCTGCACTTTGTTTCCAACGGAGTGGTATCAGATCTTTGGTTCCAGAGAAGTGTTAGGAGTTGACAGTCAAACCAGGAAGCAGATATGGACGTGAAGTTGGTGCGCATTGTGAACCTGAACGACACCAACTATCATTATTGGCGGAACAAGATGAAGGATTTGCTGTTTGTCAAGAAGCTGCATCTTCCAGTATTTACGACCGAGAAGTCCAGTGACAAATCCGATGAGGACTGAAACTTCGAGCATATATAGGTGTGTGGGTACATGCGGCAGTTCGTTGACGAGAACGTGTAAAGCCACATTACCAATATTGAGCATACGAAGACGTTGTGAGAAAAGCTAGAATCTTTGTACGCAAAAAAGATCGGGATAAACAAATTGTTCCTGATCCGGATGATGATGGGTCTACGGTACAAAGATTGTGCGTCCATTACGGATAACTTGAGTGAGTTCCAGGGTGTAATAGACCAACTATCCTCGATAGGAGTCAAGTTCAACGACGAGGTTTAGGAACTTTGGTTGCTACGTACATTGCCAGACTCGTGGGAGACCAGTCGAGTATCTATGATCGCTTCTGCTACGGAAGGCATAGTTAGTCTGGAGTTTGCCAAGAGCGAGGTACTGAATAAAGAGATACAGAGATGTTCATAGGGTACTTCATCCACATCCCACCTCTCAGAGGCGCTAGTTTCAGAAAGCTGCGGAAGGGACAAAAGTAGGGGTCCAGGGAGTGGCAGAGACAAGAGCAGAAAAAAAAATACAAAGGTCGGTACGAGGACTCAATTGTTACCATTGTGACAAGAAGGGCCACATCAAGCAGAACTGTTTCGCTTGGAAGAGAAGAAGAAGGGCGACAAGGGGAAGCAAAGTGAGAATACCACAGCGACGACGTCAGCACATGGAGGCGATATGATCATCGTAGGTTATGAGGTTGTCATGAACCTCTCTTGTGATGAAAATTCTTAGCTAGTGGACTCAGGTGCTTCAGCGCATGTATCTCACAACATGGCCCTATTTGTCACTTACACAACAGGCGACTGTGGAGTATTGAAGATGGGCAACGGAGATGTGTCGAAGGCGGTTACCATTGGAAATGTGCATTTGAGGACAAAAATGGGTACGATTTTTGTTCTCCAAGTTGTCCGTCATGTCCCTGATATCTGTTTCAACCTGGTGTCGGTTGGAAGGTTGGATGATGATAGTTTCTTCAATCTCTTCGAGAACGGTCAATGGAAGCTTTCCAGAGGTTCGATGGTGATTGCCAGAGGAAGCAAGAAGTCCAGACTCTACTATTTGGAGGGCAGCGCACATGGGGCAAATGAGGTGAACGTAGTCAGTGATGCGTCTACCGAGTTGTGGCACAGGCGGCTCGGCCATATCAGCGAGAAGGGGATGAGCTACTTGGTGAATAGGAAGGTGATTCCAGGGCTAAACTCTAAAAAATTGGAGAAGTGCACGCACCGTTTCGTAGAAAAACAAAATATGGTATCTTTTCAAAGTCACCCAAGTTCGAGGAAGCCGGCGTTGCTCGAGTTGATTCACTCGGGTGTCTGCGGTCCTATGAAGGTAAAATCCATTGGTGGTGCTTCTTATTTTGTGATATTTATTGATGATTATTCCAGAAAGGTTTGGGTCTATGCCTTAAAGACTAAGGATCAGGTGCTGCCCACTTTCAAAGACTTTCAGGTCTCTTTTGAAAGAAAGATGAACAAGAAGCTTCTATGTGTTCGGTTCGATAATAGCGGCGAGTATATTGGTCCATTTGATGCTTATTACAGAGAGCAAGGGATACGACACCAGAAGACTGTTAGGGTTATATACTAAAAGCATCACTTTTGTTGTAACCTTATTTCCTTAAATTTTGAATGAGAATCATATGGGCAAATGTTTGCATATTATATTTGTAGCAAGTGTTAATGCAAATGTCTGATATTCTATATGTAGATAATATGGTGTGTGGCGTCACACAGAAGATCTTATTATCAGTTTCCTATGGTGTATATAAATAGTTCACAACCTAGATGGACTTAGACAGTCTATTGGAAAGATTGTAGTGTAATCTGGTATTAGTCTATCTTGACTATAGGTTTACACTAGTATACTTTGTGTGTATTGAATAAGACCACTTGTGATTGTTCTCTTTGTACTGACTACATAAGTGAACAAACACCTCCGTTAATATGGATACTTGGCTCTTAATCCGGATATAATAACAGACATGTATATGTACTGTGCATTACTTTGACACATGAAAGAGTGAGATTCATTATGGGTCAACAATCTCTATGGGATAATAATATTGTATGTATGATGGGTTGTTGATTATAAATAGAATCTATATCCCGATACATCGAGTTGATGATGTCCCCTTAAAGAGCTCATAAGGGTTGTCATGTAAACCCTAAAGGTGGATTATATCCGACATGACAAATAAAGTTGAGCGGTACTTCGTAATGATAAAAGATGTCGAATCAATATAGTTGTCAGTAACTTAATTTGATCCACAAAAATTCAATATCTTAACATGGGGAGCCAAACGAGCATATAATAAAAGGAGCCCACAAACATAATTTGGGATTAGGGAGGTAGTGCAACAATAGCTCATTAGTAGACCGAGCTATTATTAATGGGCCTGGATTGTGTGTTCAGGCTGAACACGGGATATCCAGATACGTTAGGAGGCCTAATCCTAATTTTTTCTCATGGTCCTTGCCGTAGCCTATATATATCCTCTATTCTTTGGCCGCCAAATTACTGATCAAAAATCTGAAGCTTTCTCTAAATTCGTGATTCACGTAAGGATTGAAAGAGAGGGCAGCCAAGGAGAAGAAAAGGTTGGAAGATCGTCGCCCAGACGACGTCCAACTCGAGGAAGGAATACGTGCAGAAGATCTTGGGGTCGTCCGCTCGAGATTGCCAGGAACTACTTGTCTTCTTCCCGCCACAGGTATAATTCGTGAACCCTAGTTTTCGCCTATAAGGGTTATAACACGTATTAAATCTGTTTAACTTTCTATCGATCAATACGCACACCAAAGTAAGAGTCCTAGGAATCCCCAGTTCCATCAATTGGTATCAGAGCCACTTTGGATCTACGTATTGATTGACACGTCCATGTTGTCCAATAAAACTGTGCTGTGTAATAGTAGGTAGATGTAGATATGTTCTAACTCACTTTACAGGCATCTTAGATCCAACTATTAGGGTCCAATGCATGTTTTTGATTGTGTTGTTTAAACCAAATATCGTGGATGTTATTGTTGCTGTGGTTGTAATAAAAATCACGAGAGTTGATCGTGCTTATTATTTTAATTTTTCAAATTTAGAGTTTGTGTGAACTCATTCGGGAGGCATATATTGATGTAATTTTAATTATTTTTGATCAATCGTGATGGCGGTGGTGGCTGTTTCTGACGTCGGACGAGATGCTGGTTTTAAGCAGTCCAGAGGCAGACATATGATTTTGATGAAGGAATCGACAGCCAAAACCTAAAAAAATTGGGAATGTTTAAGGACGAAACAGAAAAGATGACCATAATAGTTGAGGACGGAGCAGGAAAGATGACCATAATAGTTGGATATTTTTCTTTTATTTGTTGTCATTTTGCTTTTTCTGATTATGCATGTTTATTATTGTGTAAATTTTTTTTGAAAAACTATATTAATAATGGACAACATGGACATAATTAATATCAACTAGTAGAAAAATCCTCATTGTTAAATAATTAAGTGGAAGAGATTATTTATTTACTATAAATCCTATGGTCTCCATTACTGGTTTGTAGGTGATGTAATTATACTTGCGCGTTGATTTTAGTGCCTTCCTCTATATCGGATGAGTATAACTATGGATCACCAGTACAAACTTTTTTAGGAATAATTGTAGAAAGTTATCTAGTATGTGTTCACTTCTCCATCTGAAGGAACTCATTACAAGGTAATGGACTTAGTATTAAGTAATGGTATACACTTACAAATAATGGTATCCTCCCATCGGAGTCACTGCTATTATTTGTATGACCAGAACAAGACCAACATATAATTTTATTTGTCATAAAGTTATGTTGATATGATAGTAAAATTAATAGGTAGTACCTACTTGAACAAAATTGAATTTGTATACGTCCACACTATCGTGGCATGCTAAATTCATGATGTTCAAGGTGTTGGTAAATTTCTATTTAATTAATTTAAAAAGTTTTTGCCCCACATAATTTTTATTTATGTAATTATCAGGATTTAAAAAATTGGTTCTTTCAGTCCACTTGTGGTGATTCTTAAAGAAAACAAACTTACTGGACCTAATTATATTGACTGGAAATGCAATTTGGACATTGTCTTGACTGCTAAGGAGTAAAAATATGTATTTGTTGAGGAATACCCATCTAAGCCTGATGCTAACTCTGATAAAGAGGTCAAGAGGCTTATAAGAAGTGAAAAAAGGCAGATAATGGCACGGAGTTACATTCTGGCATCTATGTCAAATATACTGCAACATCAGCATCAGCTAAGGCCACGGCTTATGACGTGATGTATAACCTCAAGAAACTCTTCGAAAATCAGAGTAGAGCAACTAAGCAGTTTGTTATGAAGTGTTTGATGAATACAAAAATGGCTGAGGGTACACAAGTAAGGGATCATATTCTCAAGATGATGGATCATCTGAATGAGATAGAGATCCTTGGAGCTAAAATCGATAGGGAATCCCAGGTCGATATCATTCTCAGGACTCTGCATAAAAGTTTTGACAATTTTTCCTTAATTACAACATGAACAAAAGGTTGTATAGTTTGGCAGAACTTGCAAAAGAGCTACAGGATGCAGAATCTCTCTTTAGGCAGAGTGGTCATATTTTTGTTTCTGAAAAGACATCTACTTCTAAGCCAAAAGGCGGTAAGAAGAAGATAACATTCAGAAACAGGCAAACTCAGCAAAGAAGGGCATGGGACCTCAAGACGCGATGAAAAAGCCGAAAGGCAAATGTTTCAAGTGCAAAGGGTTAGGATATTGGAAGACTGATTGTCCACTTCACAACAAGGGAATAAAGAAGGTATATCTCATTTACTAGTAGTTGAAACATGTTTAGTGGTGTTATCTACCGGCACCTAATGTGTATACAGGAGCCACTAATCATGTCTGTAATACATTGCAGGGGTTCCAAGAAACCAGATGACTCAGTGATGGAGAGATGTGCTTGTTCATGGGTGATGCTACAAAAGTAGCGGTCATTGCATTAGGAGATGTTACTTTATCTGTTGGTAAAATAAGTCTTTGACATTGAGAGATTGTCTTTATGCACTTTCACTTAGAAGAATTTAATTTATGTTTCTATGTTAGTTAAGGATGAATATTCAGTTTATTTTAATGACAATATTGTTATTAGAAAGAATAAACATTTTATCTGTTCTGGTGTACTGGTTGATAATCTGTATATCATTAATCATATTTCGTCCACAATACAACTTATGGAAATAAATATTTTGTCATCTAACTTAAATAAGAGAAAAGAACCTTCTTGTATGAATCAAACATATCATTGGCACTTGTGATTGGGGCTTATTAACCTAAGAAGGATTCAAAGACTGGTTGAAGATGGACCTTTAAGTTCATTGGAAGTGGAGGCACTACCAGTCTGTGAATCCTGCTTGGAAGGTAAAATACCAAAAGGCCTTTTACGGCAAAGGGGTATAGGGCCAAAGATGTGTTGGAATTGATTCATTCTGATTTGTGTAGACCCATGACTATCCAAGCTAGAGTGGCTTTGAATATTTTGGCACATTTATTGACGATTATTCAAGGTATGGATACATTTATTTGATGCGCCGTAAGTCTGAGTGCTTTGAGAAATTTAAAGAGTACAAGGCTGAAACGGAGAAACGTCATGGAAAATGTATCAAGTCATTACGATCAGATCATGGCGGCGAATACCTCTCTAGAGAGTTTAGAATTATTTATCAGAGGCTGAGATTACATCCTAATTAACTGCACCTAGAACGCCCAAATAGAATGTGTAGCCGAAAGAAGGAATAGAACTCTTATGGAGATGGTTAGATCAATGATGAGTTATTCAGATTTACCAGATTCATTTTGAAGATATGCCATAGAGACTGCAGCTTATATTTGAACTTGGTTCCTTCTGAGTCAGTACCTCTTACTCCCACAGAGCTGTAGATTGGGAGTAAGCCTAGTCTAAAACATGTTCGCATTTGGGGTAGTCAGTACATGTGCTGAATGGAAAAGCAAAAAGTTGAATCTCGTATAGAAGTACGCTTGTTTGTAGGCTATCCAAGAGGAACGAAAGGAGGTTTATTTTATAGTCCTAAGGATCAGAAGGTATTGTTAGCACCAATGCCCGATTCTTAGAGGAAGACTATGTGATGAACCATAAACCCACAAGTAGAGTTGTTCTAGAAGAACTGAGAGGTAAGACACCAAGTACTTCAGTACCAACAGTACAAGAGGATGAACCACAAATAACTGCACAATGTGTCACAAATGTTACACCACAACCGATAGTACCTCGTCGTAGTGGAAGGGTTGTGATACAACATGATAGATATATGTTCTTGGGAGAGTCGTCAGACTTTTTTCCAGAGGAACAAAATTATGATCCCTGTACCTATAATGACCTCTAAGATAAAGATGCAGAGTATTGGCAAAAAGCAATGATATCTGAAATAGAATCTATGGATTTAATCAGGTCTGGGAGCTTGTAGAACCACCCATTGGTGTAAAAGCCATTTGATGCAAGTGGGTCTATAAGAGAAAAGAGGATCAGACGGTGAGGTTGAAACCTTTAAAGCTCGGCTTCTAGCAAAACATTTTACTCAAAGAGGGTATAGATTATGAGAAAATATTTTCTCCAACAGCCATGCTTAAGTCTATCCGAATTCTTTTATCTATTGCAGCTCATCTCGATTATGAGATTTGGCAAATGGATGTTAAGAGAACTTTTCTTAATGGAAGTCTTGAGGAAGACATCTATATGAAGCAACCAAACGGATTTATTGAAAAGGGCCAAGAGCATCTTGTTTGTAAGCTTAAGAAGTCCATTTATGGACTTAAGCAAGCTTCCAGATCTTGGAACATATATTTTGATCAGGTGAAAAAATCCTATGGATTTGATCAATGTCAGGATGAATCATGTGTATACAGAAAGTGTGACGGAAACGTGGTGGTGTTCCTAGTACTTTATATGGATGGCATCTTGCTTATTGGAAATAATGTGAAGGTATTATCTGATGTAAGGGTATGGTTATCCAAGCAGTTTGATATGAAGGACTTGGGAGAAGTAGGTCACATCCTTGGGATCAAAGTTCTACGAGATCGTAAGAAAAGGATGTTGGGCTTATACTAAGCTTCCTATATCGATACTTTACTAACTTGTTTTAGTATACAAAATTCTAAGAAAGGTTTCTTACCTTTTAGACATGGAATTACTCTATCAAAGGAGCAGTGTCCGAGGACACCTAAAGAGATAGATAACATGAAAGCAGTATGCTTCAGCAGTAGGAAGCCTAATGTATGCAATGCTATGTACGAGACCAGATATCTGCTTTACCGTAGGCATGGTCAGCAGATATCAGTCTAACCCAGGACAAAAGTACTGGACTGTCGTAAAGCATATTTTGAAGTACCTGAAAAGGACAAAAGATTATGCTAGTTTACCAGGAAGATAGTTTAGTTCCCTTGGGATATACAGACTCAGATTTTCAGTCAGATAGGGATTCCAAGAAATCTACCTCAGGTTATACGTTTACTTTGGAAGGTGCAGCTATTATATAGGAGGAGTATCAAGCAAAAATGTATTGCTGATTCCACCATGGAAGCCGAGTATGTACAAGCCTCTGAGGCAGCCAAAGAAGCGGTTTGGCTTAGAAACTTTCTGTTGGACTTGGATGTGGAACATAGTTTGCCTAAATCTATTACACTTTGTGATAATAGTGGTACACTTGCAAACTCGAAGGAACTACGAGCCCATAAGACAGGTAAACACATTGAATACAAGTACCACCTAATACGAGATTTTGTAAAGAAAGAAAAAGTTTCTGTAATCAAGATAGCATCAGCCGACAACCTAGCTGATCCCTTTACAAAGAGCTTACCACCTAAGGCTTTTGATAGTCATGTTGAGGAAATGGGAGTCAGATGTGTAGCAACATGACTTTAAGTATAAGTAAAAGATTTGTAACAGTATACTGAAAAGTAATGCTTTGAGTATAAGTGGGAGATTGTTAGGATTATATACTAAAAGCATCACTTTTGTAGTAACCTTATTTTCTTAAATTTTGAATGAGAATCGTATGGGCAAATGTTTGCATATTGTATTTGTTGCAAGTGTTAATGTAAATGTCTGATATTATATTGTAGATAATATGGTGTGTGGTGTCATACAGAAGATCTTATTATCAGTTCCCTTGGAGTATATAAATAGTTCACAACCTAGATGGACTTGGACAATCTATTGGAAAGGTTGTAGTGTAATCTGGTATTAGTCTATCTTGACTATAGGTTTACACTAGTATACTTGTGTGTATTGAACATGACCACTTGAGGTTATTTTTTTGTAATGACTACATAAGTAAACAAACACCTCAGTTCTTATGGATGCTTATGCTCTTAATCCGGATATAATAACAGACATGTATATGAAGTGTGTATTACTTTGACTCATGAAAGAGTGAGATTCATTATGGGTCAACAACCTCTATGAATTGGGTAATAACATTGTATGTATGATGGATTGTTGATTATAAATGGAATCCATGTCCCGATATATCGGATTGATGATGTCCACTTAAGGAGCTCATAAGTATTGTCATGTAAATCCTGCAGGTGGATTATATCCGACATGACAAATGAAGTTGAGCGGTACTACTTAAGAATAAAAGATGTCGAATCAATATAGTTGTTAGTAACTTAATTTGATCGACAGACATTCAATATCTTAACATAGGAAGCCAGACGAGCATATAATAAAAGGAGCCCACAAACATAATTTGGAATTATGGAGGTAGTACAATAATAGGTCATTAATGGACCAAGCTATTGCTAATGGACCTGGATTGTGTGTTCAGGCTGAACACGGGATATCCAGATCCATTAGGAGGCCTAATCCCTAATTTCTCCTTATGGTCCCTGTCGTAGCATATATATATATCCTCTATTCTCTGGCCGCCAAATTACTAATCAGAAATCTGAAGCTTTCTCTAAATTCGTGATTCACGTAAGGAGAGAAAGAGAGGGCTGCCAAGGAGAAGAAAAGGTTGGGAGATCGTCGCCCATACGACATCCAACTCGAGGAAAGAATACATGCAAAAGATCTTGGGGTCATCCGCTCAAGATTGCCAGGAACTAGTTGTCTTCTTCCTACCGCAGGTATAATTCGTGAACCCTAGTTTTTGCCTATGAAGGGTTAGAACACGTATTAAATCTGTTTAACTTTTTATCGATCAATACGCACACCAAAGTAACGGTCCTAAGAATCCCCAGTTCCATAAAAGACTCCATCAAAGACACCGCAGCTCAACGGTGCAGCGGAGCACATAAACAGGACGATGATGGAGGTTGTACGGTGTTTGTTGTCAGAAGCAAACTTGCCGGACAGCTATTGGGGTTAGGCACTTTACACAGCTGCTTATGTTATTAATTTATCTCCTAGTTCTTCTTTGTAAGGTGATGTGCCTGATAAGGTATGGTAAGACAAAGAGCCGTCATACAATCACCTGCGAGTGTTTGGTTGTAAGGCCTTCGTGCATGTACCGAAGGACGAGAGATCCAATCTTGAGCCTAAGACGAGGCGATGCATCTTTGTCGACTATGATCAGGATGAGCTTGGCTATAGACTCTACGACCCCGTGGGAAGAAAACTCTACAGAAGCAGGGATGTGGTATTCGTCGAAGATCAGACCATGACCCACACTCAAGATTCCGAGATGCATTCTGAGGCTGAGGAATTGCCTGAGTTAGAGTCATCTCGCTTCGATCAGTTTCCAGAGGACATCGCAAAGGATCCAGTTATGGAGGAGCCAGCACATGGAGTTGCTTCCAACCTTGATCATCAGCCTGCTGATGGTGGTCAAGGTAACCCTCAGGAGGATGAGCATACCGGTGAGGTAGTTCCTAAAGGGAAGGATGCTATTGATATACTGCCAGCAGTTGTGGTTCCGTTGAGGAGAAGTGACAGAGAGTGTCGACCATCTACGAGATACTCACCAGATGAGTATGTGCTATTGACTAACGGGGAAGAGCCTAAAAGTTTTGCAGAGGCTATGGACGACGAACATATGCAGGAGTGGATGGAGGCTATACAGGAGGAGATGAGTTCCTTACAAGCCAACTTCACTTATGATCTGGTGCGATTGCCAAAGGACTAGAAGGCTTTGAAAAATCGATGGATATTCAGAGTGAAGCAGACATATGATGCTACTCGTCCTCGATACAAAGAGAGTCAGGTAGTTAAAGGCTACGATCAGCGGAAGGACGTAGATTATGTAACTCCTCTTCCCAAAAAATTTTTGAAATATTTTTATTATTATTTATTTGGTTTAAATGGATATTTTTATAATTATTTTTAATTCTTTAGTTAATTATTACGGTAGATGACTTTAGCCATGATTGAGTTTTAAAATACCAGACGACTAGAAATCATGTCACGGATAGTGCAGTGGCGTGCTTTGACTAGTATTTAGCCATGGTGGGGGAATGTCATGCCATAGGTGTGTCCTAACTAGGAAAACCAGGCCAAGTTGCGACCTAACCTCCAAAGAAGATTTAATTATTTATTGTTTAGATTTATTAACTTGTAGAAGACTAGGTCGTACCAAACTAACCCGAACCCAACCCAAACCCGTGTAGGCACGTAGTGAGACCAAAGGCGTCCATGTAGACGTATGTCGTATCACTATTCCAATTTAGTAACCCGGTAGCCGATTTCACAAAAGGGTGGTAGTATATATATATATATATATATATATATATATATATATATATATATATATATATATATATATATATATATATATTTTATATATATATATATCTATATATATATATATATATATATATATATATATATATATATTATAAGTTCTTAATACTAAATGATGGTTATTGATAATATAATATAGTAAATAATTTCCTTAGCATATATGTTGGATTTTGGGGTTTATCAAGATTTTATATATATATATATATATATATATATATATATATATATATATATATATATATATATATATATATATATATATTAAAAGGAAACCCCTCTCTTTATTGATCAAGGCTCAAAATGTCGAAGCCTGACGCGTATACAAGACGGAACTGTACAAGTATACCACCAAACGAAGGAAAGAGGGAGAGACTACTGAATCGCCTAGGATTAGACGTGGGTAAACCAAAATGATGTCGGGTTATGGGAACACAGAGTGCTCCGTTTGCGGCATTGACGGATGATCTCCCGGATGAGCTGGTCAGCAGAGTATTGGTGATCTTCGTATCTAGCCTTGTTGCGATTCTTCCAAATTGCCTAAGTGGCGGCCGCTGCGACGATCTGGTGGCCGTAAGAAGCTGTACCCTAAGATACCACCAGATCATGGAAGCATTCGTCCCTCATCTCCATTCTGTAGGATTGGCAGAGGGCCCTCCATACATTGCCTGGTAAGCTTCCATGGTAGAAGATGTGGTCGATAGTCTCGATCTGACGATCAGTGCAGCAATTGCAAGCAGATGCCAAACTAATCCCTACGGCGTTGAGGTTATCGTCGATCGGCAGTTTCTTTCTAATGACTCTCCACATAAGGAAGGACCATTTCTTGGGGATGCAGGAGTGCCAATAATGATTAATCGACTGATGAGGCAGTCCCGGTCCGCGGACGACGCTTCTCGCTGACCTCACCGTGAAAGCTCCGGAGGCCTCACACGTCCATCACAGAGCGTCGGCGCCGTGGTCGATTTTCAATCCGCTCACAATAATGTTTTCTACCGTGTCATTACCGGCCCATTCTCGAATCTTGTCCCAGTTCCAGTCATCGCTTAAGTTGTTCCACAAGTCCCTGATTCTGCTGTCTGTCGGGATCTCCGTGAGCCGCCTGATCAAGCTATCCCTTCCTATCTCTCCCAGAATGGGTCGGACTCGCCGTCCCCTAACTGAAGTCTCATCTCTGGTTCGACAAGGGCACATCCAATAAGGATGCGTTGCCAAGCCGTCGAAGATCTGCTGTTGGATATGGCCTCTGATGGATGAATATGCTTGAAGTACCTGTTCTTCATGAATCTGGTCCATAGATTCTCGTTCGTACGGAGTTTTCACCACAGTTTCATCGAGAAAGCTTTAACTATGTGAGTGAGTTTAGTGAATTCCAACCCCCCTCCTCCGTTGGATGAGCCATAGAATCCCAGCTGGCCCAATGATGTTTGTTGATGCCATTGTAGTGTCCCCAGAAGAAATTACAGAAGATCTGCTCGATCTCAGAAAGAACCTTCAAAGGCGGGGAGCACGCTGCTAAGGTATAGATGGGAATATATATGAGTACATACTTGATTAGGATAATCTTATCTGCCGGGGATAAAGTAGCATTATGCCATCCGGCAAGTTTATTCCTGATTCGAGCGATCAATGACTCAAAGATACCAACGTTGGATTTGCCGTATATGAGGGGACATCCCAGATAGTTGAACGGAGGATGATGAACAGAGAAACCCGTCAGGTGGGCGAGTCTCGTTGCGTGCTCTCTTTTGATATTGTGGTGGGCATAAATGACGCTCTTGGATGGGTTGATCTTCTGACTTGAGCAGTTGGAGTACCGCTGCAGGGTGTGATGGACCACTGCCACTGCTCCTTCGTCCCCGGAAGAGAAGATGAGTAAATCATCAGCAAAGGCCAGGAGAGTAATTATTGGGCAACCGCTGGATGTGTGATAGTGCTGGAAGTTCAGAGTGTTGGCCAAGTTGTTGAGGTTCCTACTCAGGGCGTCGGCCGCTATGATAAAGACTGTGGATGATAGTGGGTCAACTTGTCTAACCCCATGACTGGATTTGAAAAATCCCGTAGCTTGGCCATTGATGACTGGGGAAAACCATGAGTTGCTGATAGAACTCCAAACTAAGTTGGTCCAATACTCGGAGAAGCCGAAAGCCCTGAATACCCAGATAATAAATTGCCAATCTAGTCTGTCGTAAGCTTTTTCCATGTCGATTTTGACTGCGATGTTTCCCCCTCTCGCTGGAAACTTCATGCAGGTAATTAATTCTTGGGCTAACATAATATTGTCCTGGATGTTCCTTCCATGAACAAAGCCACTCTTCTCCTCTGAGATGATCTTGGGAAGGATCCCTGCCATTCTGGTTGCAATAATTTTGGATATTATCTTGTTGGTGAAAGTACACAGGCTGATGTGTCGAAAGTCACGAAAATTCTTCGGGTTATTCTTTTTTGGTATGAGGATGAGTTTGGCGCTAGAGATGGCTCTGGGGTAAATGGCTCCTTCAAAGAATGCAGTAGCCGCTTCTATGATGTCCTGCTTGATAATTTTCCAGCACTTGCGAAAAAAGGTCCCCAAGAATCCGTCCGGTCCGGGGGCGCTATGTTCGTTGAGGGCCCAAACCACCTCTTTCACTTCCTGGACGGTTGGGATGCGCTCAAGCTGGGCGTTGTCTGCGTCGTTTATGAGAGAGAGAATCTGATCCAGGAAGGCGTTGTCTTTGTGAATAGTTCCTTTGGAAAATAATTTGGAATAGTAGTCTGTAGCAGCGTCTTGGATGCTTTTCTGGTCGGTAATGATGTTTCCGTCCTTGTCGGTGGTGTGGTGGATCGCTAGCTTTTGTCTACGCCCGTTGACGCAAGTGTGGAAGTATTTCGTATTTTTGTCCCCGTCGCTATCCCATCTCAATCTAGCTTTTTTCTTCCAGAAGTTGGTCTCCACTTTAGTCCTAAATTTGAGCATGGCCTTGGTGAGGTTGAGGGCGACCCTGGCCGTCGGGGACTGATCAGATGTGAACCTGGCTTCGGCGCGGGTGACATCGTCCTCTGCCACCCGAACGGCTTGGAAGATGTCCCCGAACGCCAGTTTGCTCCATTTGGACAGAGCTTTCCTGGTCGCCTTGAGCCTGTTGCTCAAGCGAGAGAGGGGATTGGATGAATCTTCACTCTTCTATGCTTCCTCAACGATGTCCAAGAATTGCAGGTGCTGGGCCATAGGTCGAGGAATTGGAAATTCTTAGTGGATGGGTTAGTATTATTTTTTACTTCCACGAGTAGCGGGCGTGGTCGAATTCGGTGGAGTTGAGGTGGGATAGGTTGGTGGTAATCCCCATTCTGTGCCAGAGGGCGTTTGTGAGGGCTCTGTCGAGACGGGAATACTGACGGTGGTTTCCCTCTTATATATTGCACCAGGTGAAGGCGTTACCGATGAACTGGATCGGTGCTAGATTGGCATTGAAAATAAAGTTGTTGAAGTCTTGCATGGCTGGGATAGGAGGGGGGTGCCCCCCGATTTTTTTCTCTCTACAGGTGAGCGCAATGAAGTCTCATATGCACAGCCAAGGAGAATTGTTGTGATTCATTTGGATGTCAAGGAGATCATTCTAGAGGTTTTTTCCCTCTAAGAAATCACAGCTGCCGTGGACCGCGGAGATGATAGTGCGCTCGGGAAGCAAGGGGTGATCTAACCAGCAGTAGAGGGCTTGCCGGGTGTCCTGGATACCCCCCATTGTTACATCTTTCATACCAAGGATCCAAATGTCGTGTCTGCCAGCAATGGTCGTGGGAAGGCCTAGCTGCAACTGGATGGATTTTAATCTTTTGGGGAGAATTTTGGGTTCAAGAATAATGAGAATGTCTATCTTGTGGATGTTCTTCAAGCTGATAATTCTCCTTAGGGTGGGTTTGTTCCCCAGCCCGCGGACATTCCATGATAGGATGTTAGTCATTAAGGAGGTTATGGGGGGATTATTTTTTCCGTTTGGCCGCGGATCTGGTTAGGATTGTGATGGAATCTGCTAGTCCTTTCCTTTTTGAGACCCCATTTTCGTTTATTTTAGAGGAGGGGTGGTCGCTGGTTGCTTCCATGAGCTGGTCCGGGGGAGGGCCTATCGATTCCCCGGCGGAGTCCAGGGTTGGGTCCTCTGGGGGTATTACTAGGGAGTCACTGGTACTCCCTATCTGAAGCATAGATTGCTGGAGAGGAAAGCCTGCTGCTTGAATCTGTTGGCCCCTCTGAACTAGGTCCGGGCCAAGAATAGCAAGGGCTGCTTCGATAGGTGTTTCACTTAACAAAATGCCTGGAAGGAATTAGCTTTTAAAAACAAAACAAGAAGAAAGTACAAGAAGTACAAATTTGATTCTGGGAAAGTATTGCTATGGAAGTCTGATCTGTAAATGATCACTTTGTTCCTTGGACCATATGATGATGATGAAGATTACTGCTTGAAGTAGAACAATTTGGAAAAACTAATACACCAGAAAGGTATCGACGCACTTGGGCACTGATGGCGAGGCCGAATGCTTTCCTGCTTTGCTTCACTCTGTTCTGGAAGAAAAGTTGAAGAAGAATGCTCTAGAGAATCAAAATATCGAAGCTCTGATCTCTGTATTCTCTCTTGTCTCTCTGTCTGTTGTATGAGAAAAAATGAGTCTATTTATAGACTGGGGCTTCCGTGCGTAAAAGAGCATCAAAATCTGTCTTTACGCTAACAACTGCCATCCACGATCAGAGTCATCCTCTATATATGCTGACACGTGTCCCATTATTTCAGTAAGAATAGGATACATGTACACACGTTCTTCGAAATATGTGGCATGAAGACCACGTAGGCACACCACGTTCCAAACTGGCCAGAACGAATAGGGCGTAAAAAGATGAGCGTAAACTAGCTCTGTCATAGGTTTCCAGCTAAAGTGGTTATTGAATAACCTTGAGCGTAAAATGGCTCAAATAGACTTCATGCACACATTGTTTTTTATGAGCGTAAGGACTCATGTAAAACTCCGTGCGTAAAAGAAACCATTCAGTGAGCGTAAAGTAGCTCGATCTCTATAAACGACAACAATGGTCTTTGTATAAGACAAATTCTATTGAATTCTGTGGTAAATGCCATCATTGATATCTTTATGTCAAAGTCTGCATTAAATGCGAGATTTAATAGCTTTTGTCCAGCGTGAAAGAGGCTGCTCAGTCCTTGGCGTAAAATCACCGGTGTAGACCCAAGCGTAAAATGATCAATTTGCTTAGGCGTAATACAATTAGCCTTGTCTTGGGCGTAAAGAAATTACCCATTCTGTTAGGCGTAAAACAGGCTACTTACGAATGAGATGACTCTTTTTTTGAAGCACTTTTTACGCTCCTACAAGACCCCCTTCAAAGTTTTCAAATGTCTCCAAAATTTGAAACACTTTGAACAGAAGCGTAAAAGTTGAGATTTGATGAGCGCAAAATTCGGGATACGCAACAGTCATCTGCGTAAGAGCGGAGATGTCCAACAGTCAGCATAAAATTCAAGAGAAGAAAAAAAATAATGTCGGTCAACACTTAACCGTCACAATAAATTTTCTTCTTCGTAACTTTCAAATGTATCTTCATCTTCCCGAGTGAGCGGTTTCCAATGAGGAATGTCAAGAGTTATTTTAATTTGTATAAATAAGGATAAACTCTTTACTCTTAACATTCATCCTCATAGTTGATATGGCACCAAAGAAAGAACCAATTGTGGAGGGGGCTTCGATCGCCAGGCTTAACCTCGAGATAGAGAACGAACGAGCACAAAATCTTCTAGAGTGCTTTGGGCTGACCCCAGCGGTCTTCAGTCGTATTGATGGTGGTCCTTCAACTGCATACGAGGCACCGGGTAACGCAGAAGCATTCCTTCGTCTGATGCGTCGCTCTGGGATTCGTAATATGCGTGAGTTGGGTGCATCCCTTCGTCAACCCAACGAAAAAGAATAATAATATTCTATGTATTACGACTTTTATATGTAGGGATCCGCTCCCATCCTTTATAAATAAAATATTTGATGTTTTAACCCCATCTATGAATGCACATTTGTTTATGCACTTCTGTTGACTGCTTCCGTGATTGTTGATTCCCGAGAAACAAACCATCACGTGGTGTCTATCTTGTGGTTACAAGATCCTTTAAACAAGATCTTCTCCCAAAATAGACTCATCTTAATAATTTCTTCAGTCTTTATAAATAGCCGAGAATGTTTCATATATTCTCGTACTCATCCTCCTGAAGATAACTTTCTGCGATGTTGTTCTTCAAATAAGAGATGGCGGAGCTTTCCAACGGCGTTCCTTTGCATGTCCAATCATTAGACGCAGATTCAACCATCATTAGAGCCAAACCTTTCGACTCAAGTGGCAAGTTCGATCGTAAGTAAATATCTGTCTTCGAATTTTTTGTTTTGAAAACAGCTATTTTACGAGCGTAAAGCCTTGCTGAAGCACTGGCGTAAAAGCATTGCTGAAGTACTGGCGTAAAAGCTTTGCTGAAGCACTGGCGTAAAAAGCCTTGTTTGAAGCATTGGCGTAAAATCCTGACTGAAACAATGGCGTAAGAAGCCTTGTGAAGTGCTGGCGTAAAATCCTGACTGAAACAATGGCGTAAGAAGCCTTGTGAAGTGCTGGCGTAAAAACCTTGCTATCTGTCTTTAGTTAGCGTTCAATACGCATTTGATGACACTTCTTCTTCTTTGTTTTCTGCAGAAGCTTGGTTGAAGAGCTTTTTCAGAACTGGCATTGGTGATTTTGACGCTGTGAAGAGCGTTCTTCTGACACCGACATCAGGGAGCTCATGCACTTTTGACTGCGCAAATCAGACAACTCAGAACTCTTCGTGAGATGGAAGGGTCTTCCTCTGTTGGTAGGAAGGGCCTTTATACACGGAGAGTTGGATGGTGGAGTCAACTCTACCCCGAGAAATCGGGTAGTAGAGTTCCTTTCACGGTAGAACTAGGAATCGTATCCCAATGCTGGATACATTCCTATCTCCTTTGAGGTGCCGCCACTAATCCACCAATTGTGTTGGCAGCAACACGCCTTCGGGCTGCCCTACTCTGGGGTTCTCCTTTCGTCTGAGAGATAAGACCAGAGTTTGATTCCTACTGTTCTGGTTGCCACTGGGGCTCAGACAGTCAGGAACTGCCACCAACAACGAACCTGACGAAGAAGATCCAGAGAAGAAAATAGATCTCTATTAGGTTATTGTTTGGTGTATAGAATAAAAATCCAAGAATGTAAAAGATTTCCATTGTAACTTGTAAGAAAGTCTAAGAAATGTAATAGACTTTTTGATGATAAGGGAATGAAATGATGATTCTTCTATGAACAATGATTTGTATCTATCTGGATGTAATATGGACATGATAGATAAATAAAATCTTATTTTCTGTTTTAGAGTATATGATACTATCAGAGGTAATATGGACATAATAGCATATATGAACTCAAAAGAAAATTAGACTACTATCTATGCAGAGGTCAAAAATAGAAATGATAGATAGGAAAAGAAAGTAGATTTAATATTTATTAGAGGTCATGAAAATATGAGAAATAGTGAATCCCACTTTCTAGTCAAAAAATAGAAGATTAAAAAATTTTCTCCCAGGAGACGAGAAGTCAGCTTAACCAAACCTTGGTAGCTGGGGAATAAAACGATAGATGTTGTGAGCATACATGACGGACGAATCAACGTATTTCTCGGGAAAAGAAAGGACGATTCAGTTCCATAATTAAATGGATGAACCTAGTAATATGAACGAACGGGTCTTTTCGGAAATGAAAAGTCGTTTTCAATTTCAGAGACCAGTTCATTAATAATCCTCTTCTATAAATAGGCGATAACTTTCTGTAATCTTTTCATTCTCATTTCGCTCCTCAATTGAGAATGTCTTCTGAGGATGCACAGCAAAAGAATGAAGTCTCTAGGGACATTGAGGACGTCATTGAGACATGCCCCGCTGAGCCAATAGTGACAAGCCCGACTGAAGTAGGCAACAGTTCTTCTACGCCCAAGCCGCCCCAGGACATTCTTGCTTTCCTAGTAGAGCCAGGGAAAAACTCCTGAAGAAGAAGCATTGAGGATGGCTGTCTGCAAATTTTTCATGAGTTCAGGAAACGATGCCTTCTATGCATTGGCTGACTATGTATTCAAAAAGGAAGGGAGTGGCCCTCGTCCTTAATCTTTTATCTTGAACAAAAATAATAAAAGAAGTTTTATTTTTGTCCTGTCTTCTCTTTTTATACATAGTATTTCTTAAGAAATTTGCCATTGATCGGCAGCATGAGTAGATCTCCGTTGGGTTTTGACAAACGATAAGCACCATTAGAGAACACGGACTCAATCACATACGGGCCTTCCTATTTCGCTTGGAACTTCCCTTTGCTCTTGTGAGTCATCACCATTGGTCTCCGGACAGCCAACACAAGCTCGCCAATTTTGAATACCCTCTCTTTGACTTTACGATTGAAGGTTCGAGATATACGGGCTTGATATAGCTCAATATGCTGTTGTGCTTGAAGATGCTTCTCGTCCAATCCTTCAAGTTCTTGGAGGCGTAAGCGATCATTATGCTCTATAGTTAGCTCATTAGCAATAGCGATTCGAAGAGAAGGGGATCTGGATTTCCAATGGGAGGACAGCTTCACATCCATAAACCAGTGAAAAATGGTGTAAAACCAGTAGGAGTCCGGACTGTTAGTTCGGTATGCCCATAAACATTCTCCAAGCTTCTCATTCCAATCTCTTTTATTAGAAGAGACAAACTTTTTGAGAAGTTTGATGATCGTTTTGTTGAAGGCTTCAGCTAAACCATTAGCAGCCGGATTATAAGCCGTAGAAGTCAGATTTTGAATTCGGTTCTTGTCACAGAACCGATAAAATGCCTGGCTGGCAAATTGTGGACCATTGTCGTGAATTATTCGTCGAGGAATCCCGAAACGATAAATAACATAATGTTTAATGAAGCTAACTACATTAGATGTCTTTACTTCAACAAGTGGAACTGCTTCTGCCCACTTTGAAAAGTAATCGGTTATAGCTAGTATAAACCGATGTCCTTTGACAGAAGGGGGGTTAATAGGACCAATGATGTCCATACCCCAAGCTTTGAAAGGCCAAGAGGCTGCTATAGGATGTAGAAATTCAGAAGGTTGATGAATAAAGTCTGCGTGAATCTGGCATGCTTTACATCTTCTGGCATAGTCTACAGCATCTGCTATCATAGAGGGCCAATAATACCCCATTCTTCGAATGCGATCATGCAACTTTGGACCCGGTTGATGAGCACCACAGACACCATCATGAGCCTCACGCAGTGTTTGTTTGGCTTCGCCTTCTGAGAGACAACGCAGCAATAGTCCGTCATATGAACGACGATATAGCATATGTAAAGACGAATCGTAATAGAATCGAAATGATCGTCTTTTAATTGATGCAGCTTCTTTAGGATCTTCAGGCAAAATTCCATGAACTGCATAATCAATAAATGGTGTTCTCCAATCTTTCTGCTGGGAACTTGCCTCTGTAACATAACTTTGTTCAATATGCAGATTACTCTTCACACAGAACAAGTCTCGATCTAACAAAGTAATTGTATTTTGCCTTCGGATTGGAACAGCCAAATCTGCAGCTAAGCTGGCAAGAGCATCAGCTTCTACATTATGAGAACGTGGCACAAATTCAATGAAGAATCCTTTGAATGAAAGGACCAACTCGACTACCACCTGATGATAAGGGACGAGATCAGGATTTCTGACTTCATACGTCCCTCTAACTTGATTGACGATCAATTGTGAATCTCCATAAGCTTCTAGGAATCCAATATCCAATTGCTTTGCTACTTGGAGACCAATCAATAGAGCATTATATTCTGCTACATTGTTAGAGCACGGCTCATTAAGAGAATAGGCACGGTATATAACCATTTTGTCAGGAGAAACCAAGACAATTCCTACCCCAGAGACAATATTGCCTTTAGGTCCCACTCGTGATGCTCCATCAAAATATAATTGCCATATGTCATTTTTTAAAGCCATGTTGCAATCCACTACTTCGTCTGGAATGTCTTCATATAACTTTGAAGTTTCAGGTACAGGATGAGCAGCTAAGAAATCAGCTAACGCTTGGCCCTTTACTGATTTTTGAGGCACATAGACCATGTCATAAGGAGTGAGCAACATCGCCCAGGTAGCTAACCTGGAATTAAGAATGCTCGGTTTTCTCATCAATACCCGAATGGAATTTATTCTGGAGATGACATGAATAGTCTGTCCAGTGACATAGTGCCTTGTCTTTTGGACGGCAAAAACCAAAGCTAGACATTCCTTTTCCACAGGAGTATATCTGTGTTCAGCTCCTACCATCATTCTGCTCAGATAATATATTGCTTGTTCATGACCCATATCACTTTTTTGTGCCAGAAGAGCGCCAAGTGAATGATCCAAGGCTCGAACGTACAGCAAAAATGGTCTTCCTATCACCGGAGGTACCAGAACAGGTGGGTTTGTACGATATTGTTTAATATTATTGAAGGCTTTTTGACATGCTTCATCCCAGACGAAAGATACTCCTTTCTTTAATAGACGGGAGAAAGGTTGACATCTCCCGGAAAGATTAGATATAAATCTTCTAATATAAGCAATACGGCCCTGGAAGCCACGGAGTTCTTTCAGATTACGAGGAGGGCGCATTTCAAAAATTGCTTTAACCTTATCAGGATCAACATGGATACTCTGAGAGGTAATGACAAATCCTAAAAACTTGCTACTGGAAACCCCTAAGAAAGATTTAGTAGGGTTCATTTTCAATTGATGTTGACGCATCAATTCAAATACTGTCTTCAAGTCTTGAATGTGATCATTCTTTGACCGACTTTTAACAGCAATGTCATCTACGTAGCATTCAACTATTTTTCGTAGATATTCTTGAAAGATATTGCTCATAGCCCGTTGATATGTGGCACCGGCATTTTTAAGACCAAACGGCATAACCGTATAGCAGAAAATCCCAAGGGGTGTTCGAAAAGATGTATGCTTCTCATCTTCTGGATGCATCTTGATCTGATTGTATCCTGAGAATCCGTCCATGAAAGACATACGTTCAAAACCGCATGTATTGTCTATCATGACATCAGTAATGGGAAGTAGAAATTCTTCTTTTGGACAAGCTGTATTAAGATCTCGGTAGTCTATACAAACTCAGACTTTTTCGTTCTTCTTCATAACAGGAACAATATTGGCCACCCAATCAGGGTGTTGTTCTTCATGAACGAAACCACAAGTGATCAGCTTTTTGACTTCTGCTTCAATTGCATCCATCATATCTGGTCTAAAGCACCGTTGCTGTTGTTTTACAGGTTTGACGTTAGGCAAAATATTAAGTTTATGAGTAGCAACTTTAGGATCTAGTCCTGGCATATCCTCATAACTCCATGCAAAGATGTCAATATAATCTTTGATAAGTTTTATCAATTCTTCCTTTTCATCTTCAGAAAGATTCTTACTGATGAATATTGGTTTAGGCGTAATTCTATTTCCAATATCGATCTGGATAACCTCATCTTCTGTAGGTGGGTGTCGCTGTTCAAAACGAAGTTCCCATTGAGTATCCATCTGTTGAGCCCAAGGATTATTCTCAAATGGCTCTGATTCATCATCGGTTTGAACCATATTGACTGAGAATATCTGTCTAGATTCATCATATGAGGAATCTATGTTGTCTTTATATTGATGACTTTGATTATCAGAAGATAAAGTCATTCTCTCAATAAACTTGACAGCCATATACTCGAAAAGGAAATCTTCATTGATATCAAAGAGATGAGCAATATTTACATCATTTACAGTCTGATTGCTACGCTTCGGATTAGTCAACAGTGGACCATCATCCGTTTTCTGCGTAGAGTTGCCAATATTGACGATCAATGGTGATTCTGGATCATTCGTACCAGAAGTACGCCCTTTGACTTTGATCATAAAAGGTTAAACTTGGCTCTTAGCAGGAATTTGTATTGATTCCTCAGATGAAGTTTGAGTTCTTCCTTTAACCTTGATTATCAAAGGTTGATCATTGATAAGTTGAGATTGGATTCGTCCCTTGACCATGATCTTCAAGGGTTGTTCCTCTGGCGGATCTTTATTAGTAGACTGATCCTCAGATGATGATTCTTCATCCATGTCTGATATCTCTTTCATATGCTCTTGTTTATAAAGCCTTGAATCAGAGAAGTAGGCTTCGACACCCTTGAAAGGATTAATATCAGCAAATTCAGTTTTCACAACTCCTTGGGAATCTACATATTTGAAGCATTGTTGGAGAGTTGAAGGCACAATATTGTTCTCATGAATCCACGGTCTTCCAAGAAGAATATTGTAGGATACATCCGAGTTGATAACATAGAAAGTTACCATGGTTCGAAGATCACCAATCTGAATCTGCAACCGAATCTTTCCCAGTGGCTTACTCTTGCCAGAGTTAAAACCAACAATAGTGGTACTAGTGTAAGTCAGCTCACTAGTAGGAATCCTCAGGGGTCTTAGCATACTCTGAAGAATTATGCTAATTGAGGACCCGGGATCAATGTAGATCCTGTCAATTTCAGTGGATCCGATATATCCAGTGTAGCATAGAGGCCTATCATGCTTGTTGTGTTTCAATAGCATATCCTCTTGTGTAAAGATGATGTTGGGAATTGCTTCCATCACGCTATGACATTGTGGACATGATACCGACATATTATCGGGAGTCTTGAGTTGAGCTAAGCATGAATCTGCTTGAAGTAAAGCTTCGCTCAAAGTCTCTATGCTTTCTCTGGAGAGGCGAAGCAGTTCAAATATAGACAATCTAGCCGGAGTATTGGCTAACTGAGCTAGAATATCGAACTTGTAAGGCTTCATTGTCACCCCCTGACTGGAAGCAGACTTCAATGGGATATCAAAGCGTACTGCCTTTTGTTTCCCCTTTTCAACCATAGACGGTTTAACAGGAACATGAGAAGGTTGAACCGGTAGTGTTTCTACTATATCTTCTGCTTCTTTGGAGGATCCCTCATAGTCTTTGTGGTACTCTTTTCCAGATCTTGTACCAGCAAAAGTTTCTTCTTCAGACTTAGGAGAAAAAGTACCATATTACATGATTTAGTCTTTCTTCCTTTAGCCTTCTTCTTGTGAGGATTATTACGAGGAACTTCAGAACCCAATCCAGCGGTAGAATTCTGATTTTGAATTTGTAAAGGAAGACGTATTCCTTTATCATGGTTCAAACCTTCTGCCTTTTGAAAGTCGTAACCCATCTTCTTTATGAGAATAACAGATTGCTGACTATACAAATGGATAAGCAGTAGACTTTGAACAGGTGTTTCAGCACAGGAAGAGGAATGAATCTCTGCAACTACAGGAGAATGAAGCACAGACGTCTCTGTAGTTAAGGGAGGAGAAGGATTCGGGATACGAGGAGAAATCCCTGTTGGAGCTTTATCATAAGCAGCAAAGACTTGTTATGCCCGGTATAAAGGAACACTATTCATGGCTAGCCACTGCTGATGAGTAAGCTTGAGCTTGGTAGGAGGAGCTAGACTTGGAGGACAGATTTTTAGTCCTTTCAGTCTATCTTCTAGAGGAAGGCCGTCCCATAGGTGATCCAAGTCATCAGGATCTGGAATAATATGAGAAATCATGTTGTAAGTTTTGACTTTCTTGTCTTTCTTGGATTTTGAAGTTTTACCTTCATTTTCCAACTCAAGCACTAAGTCAGGATGTACCCACATGATTTCACTATTCTTCAATGTGAGAGGCAGCAATCCTGTATTTTCTTTCTTGGCAGGCAGGATATTCACAAACTTCATCGTCGCCTTCGGAATTGGGATAATTCCATCTGGGACTTGCTGTGGAGGAAAATCTCCAAACTGAAGAGAAACCATATTGGTTGTCACCGTATGGTCATCATTGGTTAAAGCGATGGCGCCACCATTTATCAGCTCTTGGATCTTCTTTTTCAAGACATAGCAAGCACTGGTAGGATGATTAATGTATCTATGATAGATACAATACTTGGGATTGTCAGTCAGATTCACCTCATTAGGCCTCTTTGGCTCTGGAATCTGAAGTTTACCACTTTTCACCAGACATTGAAATATCCTTGGGATATCGCTTTCGTCAAAGGAGTATTCTTCCTTTGGCCTGGAAGATTCTTGATTACTTGGTGTCATTTTGTTCTTGGAAAGATTGACCATAAGAGTATCTTTTTCTTTCACATTACGATTGCCGGGATTATTGCCAGGATTATTTTTCTTTCCTTTATCTTCTGAAGCGAAAATCATCCCATGTTCGCAAGCCAACCTACCATTGGTCTCGGTAGAAACTGCTGCTATGATGAACGAAGCCCAATCTGTGAATTGGGAACCCGTGAAGACAGCGATGGATGGTCGCAGATTCATCTTGCATGTGTCAATCAATACTGAATCTGGCATACCAGGAGGCATCTTTAAAGTAGCCTGTCAGAAATGTTCAATGAACGTCCGAGTATCTTCTTTTTCCTTTTGTTTGATTTCTATCAAGGAGGACATGTTCATGTCCATACCTCCTTCATAGAAGCGAGAGAGGAACATTGCTTTGAATTCGTCAAAAGACAAAATAGAGTTATCGGGTAAGCTACGATACCAGTCGTAAGCTGAACCCGTCAGGCACCCGATGAACACTCGAGTGAGAAGAGCATCATTTTTCTGCAAGTGTACAGTCATAATATCAAAGTAATTGATATATTGACTGGGGGATGCTTTTCCATCGAACAAAACCATGGATTGTGGCTTGAACTTCGGTGGAAAGGGTACATCATTCCAATGAGGAGGATAAGGTTGCTTAATCCCTAACCTCTGGAGCTGATCTTTGTGCCTCAAAACTTCAAACTGTGTCACACACTGCTTGAATGGCTTCACTGGTTTGAGGAAGCACATTTGACTGAGTGGTCGTTGGATGTACCATGACCCCCACTGGAGGTGGTACATCTTCTGGAATGATGGGATCCGGAGATGCAGGATTTTAATTAGTAGCAGGCTCTTGAATGTTCAAAGGTATTTCAGCCCCTTGACTATCTTGAGTTTGTGCTGCTACTGGTACCGGTGTCACTACTGTCGGCTGAGCAGTTTGCTGATTCAAAATTATTTGATGCATACTTTGCACCATATTAAGCATATCCTTTAGTGATTGTTCAACGGCAGTGAGACGTTGTTCTGTATTGGCAGATAACGTCTCTGGTTCATCTCCTACAGCGTAGGATTCAACCTCTCTTGAAGATACAGAAGGATTTGTATAGAAGTACGAATCCATGCTATCGGTATCAGACTCAAAAGATTGAGTACCCCCAGCTTCTGAATCAGAAGTCTGCAATTGTCTTTGTCTTCTTGATCGAGTATTCTGATATACTCCTTCAAAGGAATCAAGAAGCCTGTTGAACTGTTGTTGACTTGGAGTTTGGGACGTGTTCCGTCTTGGATGTCGTCCTCTGTTAGTATGAGATGCCATGTTGACTGACACATATGGCAACTCATGTTCTTGGTCTTCAGCTTGATGTGGCGGTGCATTGAAACTCAATCGATCAAAAACTGATCGTCTTGAAGCTGAACAACAACAGTTGATCACAACCTGGTGGTATTCACAAAGATGTTTTTCTTGGGGGAATGTCACCGGAGATTGTCTATTCTTACGCTTTTGCATTAGCAATTCGCGCAAGTCAGAAGGAGTGGATGAAGTATTCTTCTTTATTACATTTGGGGTAGAAAAACGTTTAGTCCCTTGTGTATAGAGAAGATTACTGGCTGCATTTGCAGAACCAAATTGTACATTTCTACGCGTTTGGAGTTGTGTGCGTAAATCTTGAGATTTAGCACGCAGGACTCCATTTTCATGGCGTGTGATTTATAAGTTTGGTACCCTGCATAAAGCAGTATAAGAAGGTTGTTGGTGTAGAACAGAAGTTTTACCAACAATATTTTTACGCTGCACACGTTTAGATACATTCATATTTGACATGTGAGCATCATTGTGAATTCATCTACACTGTCATAGACAGGAGATTTATCTTTACGCATGGAACGTAAAATCTTGTTATCTACCACGTTACCAACGGGAGATTTTGTTTTACGCGAGAAGCGTAATTTATTTGGGCCTACCACGTCACCGACGGGAGACTGATTCTTACACCCAGAAGCACAAACTTTAGAGTCTGCCCCATTACGAATGGGAGACTCATTCTTATGAACTGAGCGTAAAATTTGGTTCTTACCTACTAAGCGTAAAACTTAATTTTTACGCAGTGGGCGTGAAACCTGGTTATCTTCACCGTTATGAACGGGAGATAAATCGTCACACTTCGAGTGCAACTTTGAAGTAAGGACTGCCTCGTTATGATCGGGAGCCCCTACGACAGGAGCGAGAAGAATTTCCTTGTCATCAGAAGCAGCAGAGAGATCAGAAATCACTTTGGATTTGGGACAAGCTTTTCGTGCTTTGCGAGACTTTTGAACATTGGAGTGGCGAAGACCACCCCCAGTTCGGAGCATTTCTTCATAGGCAGTCTGGTCGAAGTACACAACTAGAGTCTTCTTGGTCGAACCGACCGAAACATCATCATATTGAGCAATCACCTCCTTGTCAGAGGAGAAGGTCGTCCCCAGCAGAGTCGCCATTTTTGTTTTACTTAACAAAATGCCTAGGAGGAATTGGCTTTTGAAAATAAAACAAGAAGAAAGTACAAGAAGTACAAATTTGATTCTGGGAAAGTATTGCTATGGAAGTCTGATCTGTAAATGATCACTTTGTTCCTTGGACCATATGATGATGATGAAGATCACTGCTTGAAGTAGAATAATTTGGAAGAACTAATACACCAGAAAGTTATCAACGCACTTGGGCACTGATGGCGAGGCCAAATGCTTTCCTGCTTTGCTTCACTCTGTTCTGGAAGAAAAGTTGAAGAAGAATGCTCTAGAGAATCAAAATCTCGAAGCTCTGATCTCTATATTCTCTCCTGTCTCTCTGTCTGTTGTATGAGAAAAAATGAGTCTATTTATAGACTGGGGCTTCCGTGCGTAAAAGAGCATCAAAATCTGTCTTTACGCTAACAACTGCCATCCACGATCAGAGTCATCCTCTGTATATGCTGACACATGTCCCATCATTTCAGTAAGAATAGGATACATGTACACACATTCTTCGAAATATGTGGCATGAAGACCACGTAGGCACACCACGTTCCAAACTAGCCAGAACGAATAGGGCATAAAAAGATGAGCGTAAACTAGCTCTGTCATAGGTTTCCAGCGTAAAGTGGTTATTGAATAACCTTGAGCGTAAAATGGCTCAAATAGACTTCACGCACACATTATTTTTTATGAGCGTAAGGACTCATGTAAAACTCCGTGCGTAAAAGAAACCATTCAGTGAGTGTAAAGTAGCTCGATCTCTATAAACGACAACAATGGTCTTTGTATAAGACAAATTCTATTAAATTCTGTGGTAAATGCCATCATTGATATCTTCATGTCAAAGTCTGCATTAAATGCGAGATTTGATAGCTTTTGTCCAGCGTGAAAGAGGCTGCTCAGTCCTTGGCGTAAAATCATCGGTGTAGACCCAAGCGTAAAATGATCAATTTGCTTAGGCGTAATACAATTAGCCTTATCTTGGGCGTAAAAAAATTACCCGTTCTGTTAGATGTAAAGCAGGCCACTTACGAATGAGATGACTCTTTCTTTGAAGCACTTTTTACGCTCCTACAATGGGGTCTTCGATTATATGTTAGTGATCCTCGGCGATAGTGACGACGGTCGCCTCTTCCTCCTCCGTGCCGTGGATTGAGACGATAGTGCTCACGATTTGGAGGGGCTCGGGAGACGAAGCCTTCTCTTCCGAGTCAAGAGCGTCGAATTGGTTGGAGAGCGTGATAGCCTGACTGTTACGCGGGATCAACGCATGGTTGGAGATCAGGCTCTTGTCCGTCATGCCATCACTAGAGTTGAAATGGGTGTGAGTATTGGGAAGGGGTAGAATGGGCTTCTGGGGTGTCCTTTCCTCTGTTTGCTCTTTGTCTGTCCGGACTAGTTTCTTCTTGAGTTCCGGATGGAGGCGGTGGCAATGTTTTGGGGTGTGACCTCTGAGGTGGCAGTGGTTGCAGAACAAAATATGGTTGTCATAGAGGATTTGTTGGGTGTGGGTTTGGTTGCCCAGCTCTATTGTGATAAAATTCGGTGGTTCTGCGGACAGGCCGAGTTCCATGCAAATTTTGGCATAGTGAGCCTTGGTGAGGTTGCTAGTTTCTGGCGCCATTGCCACGTACGTGCCGAAGGAGTTAGCAATACGCCTAATGGCCGCTGGAACAAAGCAAATGAGGGAAAGGTTGGGCAGGGTCACCCAAGCTGCTAGCTTCGGTGAATCTTCTTTGGTGCTGAAGCTAGTCGACCACTTAATGATCTTCATTTGGTTGGAGTCGATCCTGCAGGTGCCTTTGGACCACACGGTCCTATGGTCGATGTCGGAGGATAAGTGGAGAAGAATATGCCTAGGGTCGATGGGAGCAACGTGATATGGAGCTGATAGCTTCCATCTGGCAATCTCCTCCTGCACCCTGGAGAGCTTGGGACAATCCGATGAAAATTTGAGGATAAAGGAGTGGGGGAAGGATGATGACAGAGAGGTTAATTCCGAGTCGGAGAACGGAACTAACGGCACCGGAGAGTCCCGAGTGTAAGACCCCTAAATTTCTACTATATTTTTTTATTATTTAATTTTGGTACTGATTTAAAATTTGGTATTGTACGCCGTGTAGTCGTATTGTACGTCGTGCGTGAAATTTTATTTTTGAATTTACTCGACGAGAGCGAATATGTGCGAGCGTACATATTTTAGAAAAATATTTTTTTATTTTTATATAGTTCAAATAATATATATAATAATTATTTGTATTTTACTTAATGTTTATTTTATGCAAATTGAGATACATTAATTTGAATTTATATATATAATTATATTTTCAAAATTTATTAATATTAATATTTTATTATTCAAAAAGATATTTAAAAATATTTATTATTTTTGAAATTTTTATTATTGGAATTTTGAAAAATATATTTGAAAGTTATTGTGGCCATTTAAATTCTGATTTAATTTTTGGATTTATTTAAATATATTAACTTAATACATATAATTAAAATTTGATTTATTTAATTTGATTTTAAACTATAGGGATATAATTTAAACAGATTTAAATGGGATTTATATTTGGATTTGGATTTGAATAAAATAGAGAATAATCTAACGGGCTTTTAAACTAATCATAATCCTTATCTTATGGGAATTCCCACCTCCCACAAAAGGAGAGGTACTCTTCCATAATTCTCTCCATAACCAAATTCTCCACAAAATTCGTGCAACGTACTGTGCATCGTGTCGGTGGCGCAGAATCTTATTCCATTTCATTACAGTCATCCGCGTCGTGTCCACAGTCCGGACACGACAACAAAAATCATACAACCGACACCCCACCATCAGCCACTCCGCCTACACCACAAGGCCAAACTCCCTGCCTTCCCGCACCTACGGCACCACTACCAGCATCCATCTCCACACCAATCCACCACCACCATCTGCAACCAGTAAACCCCCGTCACCACCGTCCCGTCTCTACCACATCGTCATCCCCGACACCCTCGCCACCATCACCACCTTACTCCGGTCATCCCTAGTACGACCACCACGACCCCAATTCGAACCCCCATTGCCATCGCCACCTCCATCAGCAATTTCCCACCAAACCTCCACTAACCATCGCTACGTCGCTGTGGCCAACCACCACAAACACGTACCTCCCCACATCCTCACCGGCCACACTTCCCGGCCACCATCGACAAAAATCCACCACCACCATCGACACCACAGCAAATAGAAGAAGGAGAAGAAGAAACCTAACCTCAGCCTCCATCGACGTTCTCCGCCTCTTCCGACCTAAGCCACCGAGTCCTCCCATCCGCCATCAGCCACCCCGATCCGCCGCGCCGGAGCAGATCCGTCTCTCCTCCTCGACCAACAATCGCCGATCTCCCTCATCCGCCGTCGGCCTCCGCCTGGAGCGCGCCGCCTCCATCCTCTTCCTCCTCCGGCGACGCCGACGGCCGCCGCGACCCGAGCCACCGGCGCCGCTTGGCCGGCGCGCCAGATTCTCTCTACCGCACCATCCGTCGAGCTTCCTCCGTCAGGAACGGGATCCGCCGCCCTCTCGCCGGAGCGGCCGTATCCGCCGAGCACGCCCACGGGAGTCGCGGCCGTGCTCGTCCCGGACAGATCTGCTGTAGCCGAGCTTCCTCCACCGGTGCCGTGCGCTCGTCGGCGACACGCCGACCGCCTCGGTGAGGAAACCTTTTCTCTCCCTCTACTTCTCTCTCTCTCTCACTCGTATACTCTCTCCCCCTTTTGTAACAGAGCTGTTATAATAATAATAATAATAATAATAATAATAATTATTATTATTATTATTATTATCATTTAGTTTTCTGTTATAGATATAATAATTATTATTAATATTAATATTAATATTAATATTAATATTATTATTATTATTATTATTATTATCATTTAGTTTTCTGTTATAGATATAATTATTGTTATTGTTATTATTATTATTGTTATTATTATTATTATCATTATTATTATTGTTAACATCATTATTTTGATTATGTATAAAATTGATATACTTCTTGAATGTAATAATAGTAATATTTTTGTTTGGATTTTTAAAGTATAATATATACATATATATATTGCCTAATTAAAATCTAGTTTCAAACAATTAAATATTCTCTAAAAACTATATATATCGTTTTGATAATTTCAAATATATATAGATATTTAGATTCAATAAAAAGGCAGTTTTCAAATTTACATACGTATTTTCAAGTATTTTATTAAGTTGCAACCTAAAACGCTTTTTAATTATAACTACTTATAAATATTTTGCCTAATCAAAAAATCTAGATTTCGATAAAATAAATAAATAAATGATTATTCTACTTATGTAAACAGAGAAATTTTGCCTAAAACGGTTATTTTGGATTTCAAGTATTTACCAAAATTATTTTACTAACAAAAATCTAGTCTTAAGTATTAGAAATACTTTTCTAAAATAGTAGGAGTATGTTCTTCATAATTTCTCCTCGATTTTCACCATTGACCACGATTGATCACACGTCTCTCTTCTCATGAAATACCGGAACCCTCACATATCGACCATGGCTATTGGACGAACAGGACTTGTTGGATCATTGCACCACACCAGGCGTAACACCAGGCAAGACACCTTGCCTTTACTGTTTAAATTTCTTGCTCAATACCATGCATGTTGTGTTTATTTTCAAGTTGTTTCTTTCTAAATTATATGTAGATGCAAATTACAATATTTTATAAAATTGGCTTAGAGTTAAGGAACTACCGTCAAATTTAGTGTATCTCATTGACTTATCACGATTATACACGAGTTGTGTGTGAGAGTTGTGAGTATCATATAGAGATCACTTGCGTGTAGGCTGATCCCTCGTGCGCATGCGTTAAGAAATAACTGCTAATAGATTGTGTAGAAGACTTTAGGCAGTTATTAAGGATTAAACAGAGTCGTGGAGTCGACACATGTATAGTGTCATGGGGAGGGGGGAAGATAGTTATTAGCGTAGGGGCTACATGTTCAGTACACATATAGATTTGGGCCGATAGTGTCTCGGATGAGCGCTACTTACTGTCCCGGGGCCGATAGTTCTCGTACGAGAACTACTTTCTGCCCATAGTCGATAGTGCCTCTTATGAGCGCTACCTACTACTACTCTCTCTCTCCTATCTATGCTAAACACCTAAGCTCCTACGTTGAATGTTGTCTTCTCAAAGTGTATATCACATAGAATGGTTAGGAACCTTTATGCATGTATATTCTCTATTGAGCTCTTACTATTCAGTTATGGCATGATATTATGTGTCTTGTTACGTCCCTCCGAGGACCTGGTTTTTCTCCCAGGTGTGTGTTTTTCGGTAATTTCTTACAGGTGCTCTAGCTAAGGCCATTCCTTCCTCCGTGATGATTGCTCTTGGACTCGTCACTTGCTCTCGCTTGCTACATTCTTTTCCTTGTATATTTTCTATATTTAATTTGGTTGGTAGTGGACTTTGTCTTCGCCCAACTATTGCGTACATGACAAACTCAAAGTTGCTTTATATCATTATTTGTCTTTGTGGATGAGATTTAGTTGTCTTGCATTACTACATTTACAGCTTATGTATATATGAGTCGTATATTTACTCGTATGTATACAGCTGGCATAATACGTTTCTAGTCCTACTATTTTGGGACTGGGCATTACATGTTTTTGTGGTGGCCCATGCAGGTCAAGTTTGCCGTTTCGGTTACATGACTGTACCAAACGGGCCTGTAATATAGGATTAGAGTCTAGAATCTCATCCACCTACTTGACATCCTTTATTGACTTCAAATTTTGAACTCTCGTTTGCCCTCCTTGATTTGCATCTTGCTTGACTCCTTCTACCGTAAATTCTTAGTTTCGTGCTTAATAACAACTAGAAAGATGACTACACTCGTATATGCTCATAGGTCAAACACATGGCTAGAAGGATTACCTTGACAATTAGTATGCATTGAGGTCTTATTTATGTATAAAGGCATTTATGTTTCCTAGAAATTTGATCTTAAGGATTAGTTTATTCCAAGTTGGGTAGTAGTATATTGCCGCCATCAAAAGGATAGTTTAAATTTCATTTTAAATTTACAAGGTGGTATACACAAGAGGATAGCTAGATCGAGAGAACAAAATTTTTATGAATTTTGAAATTGTAAAATAGTTATGATTAATTAGGGATATGAAATCAATTTGAGAAATATCTTGAGTTTTTATTGTGACACTTGATTTACGGTTAACTTTAAGTTGGATATCTCGAGATTTTTAAAGAGTTTAAATTATGAATTTGTAGATGACTAGAGAGACAAAGTTTAGAAGGGAGAGAACTTGAGGTTTTAAATTGAGTCGTACGATTTATAAGATTAGTTAAATTTTGAGTTGAAGAAATTATGGCAAAAAAAAAATCAAATTTTGTCCTATGATCTATGATTTATAGAGTTATTTAAATTTCGAGTTTAAGGACCTTTATTATGGATATTTAAATTTTGGTAAAAAAGCATGTTCATATACAAGGGTTATTTCGAGATTGATTAGAAATTTAAATTTGGGTTAAACATTTACAGCCTAAGATGATTAGGAAATCTGGTGGAATATCTTGGAAATTTTATTGAGAAACTCTCGAGAAACTTAAAATTTTAGATTAGATCATATATTGGTAGAGGACCAAGAAGCAATCAAGTCACCCTAATGGGATACAAGTATTCTTCATTAATTGCCATGATAGTTGTATGTACTCAAGTGTAATTAAGTCGTCTGCCAAACTATGTGAAGATATCTCAATCTTGACTCACTCGACATTCCCTCAAATCTAGATCTTTATCCGTGACCATCTAATTGTTTGAACTTATAAATGACTGGAATCATTCCTTTGACCTTACCCTTATCTATGAGATTTTTTTTTCTAGAAACTGTACTCCAAATTTATTTTACCTTGATTTGTTAGAATCTAAGTTATCTTTATTTCATGCTTTAGATCGGTCATTTATTTTGTTCGTTGATCATTATCTCATGAACTCCCACTCTCTATTTTAAATTCTTTTGTGCCCTTTACCGTGACTTGGGTATTTGGAGCACAACACTAGACTTTTTCTTCTCACAAAGTTCACATACAAGACCTAGACGAGCCCACCTTCATGTAGGTATATCACGTGCCACTAAAACACGTCTCCTTGTACTTTATTTTTATGATGCGACCTACGGGTCATAAAGACTGGACTCTAATCCCTACCGTGAAACAAATATACTTTTTAACTATAGATGAGACTCGACCTCGACTCAATTCTTTCGACCCGATATATGATTTTGTTCTACTTAATTCCTTACATGCTTAACATTGCATTTTATCTTGATTGCTTGACCTATCGTCCCATGATCCCCCTTAGCTTAATTCTTGTAAGTTGGGTAGAATAACTCACTACTTAACAAACCATTTTTCCTAGTGAACCATATTGATAAGTTCATTTGGACTATAACACTTAGAGGACCCTAACTTAACTAGTCAACCAAGCCGACTGCATAGGCCCAAATTTCGGACAGAACTTAGATTTTATAAGATCTTGGACTAATTGATTTCTTTCATCATTACCCTTTATTTATTATTTTATCTACCTATGATGCTAAAATAGCTTAGTTTTGCAAGCGTATTCTTTATCAAGCTTGATCATGACATATGTTTAATGTGGGCGCCCACTAATACATTATCTAAATCAGAACTGACGTATTATGGTATGATCAACCATAGTGCATTTTGTTCGCTTTTATATATCCTACTACGTGGATGGAGACATAGTTAAACTTGGCCCTAGAGCCTCATCCACGACTGCCTTGACAATTCCTTTTAAAATTATTTGATCGTCATTGAGTAACGTATTCGTATTCAAACTCTAGATTGCTTCGCCCTCACCTATTTTAGGAGGACAAAAGCGTCATACTAGAACTTCCTCTAACCTTCCCATCGGCAATGACCATTCTCACTCGATGTTGCTATATCTTCATCCCAAACTTCTCGGCCCTATCAAGACCCTCTAATCGCTTAATTTAAGTGAATCTATTTCGTTCTCTTAATAGGGACCCTCATTCATTACCCATGACCATACTGTATTATTTTTTATGATCTAGATCGTGATTTCTTACGGCATGATTATTATCGATTATTTCCCATCGATACCCCTTGTGTCTTCTCACCCCCCTACGAATTCCTAATTTCGAGGACGAAATTCTTTTAAATTGGGTAGGATGTAAGACCCCTAAATTTCTACTATATTTTTTATTATTTAATTTTGGTACTGATTTAAAATTTGGTATTGTACGCCGTATAGTATTGTACATCGTGCGTGAAATTTTATTTTTAATTTGCTCGACGAGTGCGAATATGTACGAGCGTACATATTTTAGAAAAATATTTTTTTATTTTTATATAGTTCAAATAATATATATAATAATTATTTGTATTTTACTTAAAGTTTATTTTATGCAAATTGAGATACATTAATTTGAATTTATATATATATAATTTTATTTTCAAAATTTATTAATATTAATATTAATATTTTATTATTCAAAAAGATATTTAAAAATATTCATTATTTTCGAAATTTTTATTATTGGTATTTTGAAAAATATATTTGGAAGTTATTATGGCCATTTAAATTCTGATTTAATTTTTGGATTTATTTAAATATATTAACTTAATACATATAATTGAAATTTGATTTATTTAATTTGATTTTAAACTATAGGGATATAATTTAAACCGATTTAAATGGGATTTATATTTGGATTTGGATTTGAATAAAATAGAGAATTATCTAACGGGGTTTTAAACTAACCATAATCCTTATCTTATGGAAATTTCTACATCCTATAAAAGGAGAGGTACTCCTCCATAATTCTCTCTACAACCAAATTCTCCACAAAATTCGTGCAACGTGCTGTGCATCGTGTCGGTGGCGCAGAATCTTATTCCAATTCTTTACAGTCATTCGCGTTGTGTCCACAGTCCGGACACGACGACAAAAATCATACAACCGACACCCCACCATCAGCCTACTCCGCCTACACCACAAGGCCAAACTCCCTGCCTTCCTGCACCTACGGCACCACTACCAGCATCCATCTCCGCACCAATCCACCACCACCATCTGCAACCAGTAAACCCCCGTCACCACCGTCCCGTCTCTACCACATCGTCATCCCCGACACCCTCGCCACCATCACCACCTTACTCCGGTCATCCCTAGCACGACCACCACGACCCCAATTCGAACCCCCATTGCCATCGCCACCTCCATCAGCAATTTCCCTACCAAACCTCGACAACCACCGCTGCATCGCTGTGGCCAACCACCACAAACACGTACCTCCCCACATCCTCACCGGCCACACTTCCCGGCCACCACCGACAAAAATCTACTACCACCATCGACACAATAACAAATAGAAGAAGGAGAAGAAGAAACCTAACCTCAGCCTCCACCGGCGTTCTTCGCCTCTTCGACCTAAGCCGTCGTGCCCTCCCATCCGCCACACCGATCCGTCGTGCCGGAGCAGATCCTGCCTCTCCTCTTCGACCAGCAACCGCCGATCTCCCTCATCCGATGTCCGGCCTCCGCCTGGAGCGTGCCGCCCCCATCCTCTTCATCCTCCGGCGACGCCGACGGCCGCGTGACCCGAGCCACCGGTGCCGCTTGGTCGCGCGCCAGATTCTCTCCACCGCACCATTCCGCCGAGCTTTCTCCGTCAGGAACGGGATCCGCCGCCCTCTCGCCGGAGCGGCCGTATCCGCCGAGCATGCCCACGCGAGTCGCGGCCGCGCTCGTCCCGGACAGATCCGCTGCCGCCGAGCTTCCTCCACCGGCGCCGTGCGCTCGCCGGCGACACGCCGACTGCCTCGGAGAGGAAACCCTTTCTCTCCTTCTACTTCTCTCTCTCTCTCACTCGTATACTCTCTCCCCCTTTTGTAACAGAGCTGTTATAATTATAATATATTATTATTATTATCATTTAGTTTTCTGTTATAGATATAATAATAATATTAATATAATATTAATATTAATATTAATATTAATATTATTATTATTATTATCATTTAGTTTTCTGTTATAGATATAATTATTGTTGTTATTATTATTATTATTATTATTATTATTATTATTGTTATTATTATTATTATCATTATTATTATTGTTAACATTATTATTTTGATTATGTATAAAATTGATATACTTCTTGAATGTAATAATAGTAATATTTTTGTTTGGATTTTTAAAGTATAATATATATATATATATATATATATATATATATATATATATATATATATATATATTATATATATATATATATATATTGCCTAATTAAAATCTAGTTTCAAACAATTAAATATTCTCTAAAACCTATATATATCGTTTTGAAATTTCAAATATATATAGATATTTAGATTCAATAAAAAGGCAGTTTTCAAATTTACATACGTATTTTCAAGTATTTTATTAAGTTGCAACCTAAAACGCTTTTTAATTATAACTACTTATAAATATTTTGCCTAATCAAAAAAAATCTAGATTTCGATAAAATAAATAAATAAATGATTATTCTATTTATGCAAACAGAGAAATTTTGCCTAAAATGGTTATTTTGGATTTCAAGTATTTACCAAAATTATTTTACTAACAAAAATCTAGTCTTAAGTATTAGAAATACTTTTCTAAAATAGTAGGAGTATGTTCTTCACAATTTCTCCTCGATTTTTCACCCTTGACCACGACTGATCACACGTCTCTCTTCTCATGAAATACCGGACCCTCACATATCGACCATGGCTATTGGACGAACAGGACTTGTTGGATCATTGCACCACACCAAGCGTAACACCAGGCAAGACACCTTGCCTTTACTGTTTAAATTTTCTCCTCAATACCATGCATGTTGTGTTTATTTTCAAGTTATTTCTTTCTAAATTATATGTAGATGCAAATTACAATTTTTATAAAATTGGCTTAGAGTTAAGGGACTACTGTCAAATTTAGTGTGTCTCATTGACTTGTCACGATTATACACGAGTTGTGTGTGAGAGTTGTGAGTATCATATAGAGGTCACTTGCGTGTAGGCTGATCCCCCGTGCGCATGCGTTAAGATATAACTGCTAATAGATTGTGTAGAAGACTTTGGCAGTTATTAAGGATTAAAGAGTGTCGTGGAGTCGACACATGTATAGTATCATGAGGAGGGGGAAGACAGTTATGAGCGTAGGGGCTACATGTTCAGTACACATATAGATTTGGGCCGATAGTGTCTCGGATGAGCGCTACTTACTACCCCGGGGCCGATAGTTCTCGTATGAGAACTACTTTCTGCCCATAGTCGATAGTGCCTCTTATGAGCGCTACCTACTACTACTCTCTCTCCATCTATGCTGAACACCTAAGCTCCTGCGTAGAACGTTGTCTTCTCAAAGTGTATATCACATAGAATGGTTAGGAACCTTTATGCATGTCTATTCTCTATTGAGCTCTTACTATTCAGTTATGGCATGATATTATGTGTCTTGTTACGTCCCTCTGAGGACCTGGTTTTTCCCTAGGTGTGTGTTTTTCGTGATTTCTTGCAGGTGCTCTAGCTAAGGCCATTCCTTCCTCCGTGATGATTGCTCTTGGACTCGTCACTTGCTCTCGCTTGCTACATTCTTTCCTTGTATATTTTTCCATATTTACTTTGGTTGGTAGTGGACTTTGTCTCCGCCCAACTATTGTGTACATGACAAACTCAAAGTTGCTTTATATCATTATTTGTCTTTGTGGATGAGATTTAGTTGTCTTGGATTACTATATTTATAATTTATGTATATATACGAGTCGTATATTTACTCGTATGTATACAGCTGGCATGATACGTTTCTAGTCCTACTATTTTGGGACTGGGGCGTTACACCAAGAGTACTCGATGTCCGGAAGACGGACATCCGGTAGAATACGACTTTGATCTGAAGCCAGGTCTGGGCGCAACTTCGCTGGCGTAGGACGTCGTAGCTGATCCGGCAGGGGCACACAGGGGAGGGTTCACGGCGGAGCCTAGAGCTGAGGGGACGGGGTTTGCTGGGAAGACCTGAGCCTTGTGACTGCGAAGGTGGGGATTGGCCTGGGGACGTAGACCGCCTTTCTCTCCGCTAGAGCATGGAAGGCAGGCTCCCGAATCTGAGGAGGATGCCGGGGGCGGGAGAGAGGCCGACTGGGGAAGGGGCGGGAATCGAGGGAGCCAAGCCCGAAGGCCCGGTTGGGGGGGGTGGGGGAGTGAATGGGAGTATCGGTTGTGGGGAAGAGGGTTGGCCCTGCAAGCTGAAGGGACAACGAATTATCCTTCGATTGGACGGTAGGATCCTGGGGCTTCCACAGGTGATGAGACAGCCGGTAGCCCGAAAGAAGAAGGGGCAGAGGGAGCCGGGGGCTCAACTTGGGAGGAGGTGGCTGAGGGGACAGGAGGAGCTGGGAGGGAGGGCGGGGAATAAGGTTGGATAAAATGGTTCAGGAGCTGAATGCGGATTGGGGGGTGGGGAGGTCAGCGCTGGAATGGCAAGGGGTGTCAGCCACCTGTCCAGCGTAAGACCCCTCCCTGGCGTAAAAAGAGCGGCCAGGGGATGAAGCGTTAGCGTAGGTGGAGGAGTTGGCATAGGGATAGTTGGAATGGAAGGGTCCACCAAATAGAGAGGAAGTGGGGAAATACGTCGAGGCTGAGAGGTGGGAGTGGGTATCAGCGTAAAGGGCTTGGGGCTCGGCGTAGAGGTGAGAGGAATAAGGGAGATAGGCATAATCAGTGGCGGGAGACTGGGGCCCATAGGCGTGGGATGGGGAGAGCTGAGTTCCCGCTGCGGAGTATCTGGGGCATAAGGGTGGGGCCCGCTGGCGTTCCTTTGAGTTCCTGCTGTAGCAAAAATAGGGGCACAAGGGTGGGGCCCGCTGGCGATTCCTCGAGGGCTGTAATACGCGGAATCATTCCGAGCGTAAACAAGAGCTGATTGTAGGGGCCCACCAGCATAACTGAAGGAAAGGGTTGTACGCTGGACCAAAGGTAGCGTAGAGTCTATTTTCTCGGACTTAGTGGAGGGACCCTACCAGAGGAGACGTTGGAGGGATAGTACGCTTGACCACAGGTACCGTAATGGCCGTTATTACGTGCTGCGGAGAGCGCGTAAAAAGCCGAGGCCTCCTCGAGTTTGGCGCCACCAGCGGCGTACCCGAGGAGCCTGTCGATGGGACGCCCGATGCCTGCACCGCAGGGGGGCTCGGTTCCCGAAGGGTCAGAAGACCCGTTCGAATTTCGAAAGAAGATGGGGGAAGGGAGAGATGACTGACGGTGGCTGACCGCCGCGGGACTACCGGCCCAGGAAGAGGCGGCGGAATGAACGGAGAGGACTGCGGGGAGTGGCTCGAGCGAAGGAGCAAGCCTGCTCGGAGGCTGAGGGCAGGAAAATGACCCGGAGAGGCCGAGCTCCGCGGCTGGGCGCCGGGCTGGGGCGGGAAGGGGCCGGATGGGAGGGGGCGGCGAAACCAGTTGAACTGAGAGGGAAAGGGAAAGGATGAGAGCTGGAGAGGGACGACCTACCAACGCCAAGGCATCGGCGGGCCATGGTGGGTGCATGGATCACCGGCGGGAAATCCGCCGCAGCCAACCGAGGAGACGAGCGGGCCTACGGAGGAGTCCCTAGAGACTCCCCAGGGGGACGATGGGGAAACTGTAGGGACGAAGGCTCATAGCTTTTTTCTCTATCAAGATTATATATATATATATATATATATATATATATATATATATATATATATATATATATATATTCATGGTATACGAAATTAGGTTTTTATATATATGTAACAATATAATTTGTTTGATATATAAATTTTAGTATATAAAATTAAGAATTATATATTGCCATTATTGATAATACCTAGAATACTATATTGCTTATATTTAGATTTATGGTGTATATGCATATATCATTATATATAGATATACACATATGTATATATATAGAGATAATTTTTAAAAAAATAATAATAAAATTATATATATATATATATATATATATATATATATATATATATATATATATATATATATATATATATGGTTATATGCATATATAAACATAAAACCCCGGCCCACAGCAAGCTAACATCCCAGCCCAGCTCGGGCCCAAGCCAGTTGGCCAGGCCCACATGCCCATCCCAGCAGCAAGCTAACAACCCACCCCTGTTCGGTTCACAGCCGAACCCGAGAGTTGACACACACATATATATAGATTGAGACGGAGAGACGAAGGGGGAGTTCGTCCAAAACGCTAGCCAAACTACCACGTCACCACCCCTGACTCCTTGGCAACCCACCCAGCGGCCACGTGCCATCGTCATGCGCCGGAGTCGGCCGGCCAGGCACGAGAACCCGCCCGCGCGCGTGGACTGAGCAGAACGACAGCAGCCGCGGAAGGCCACCTCGCGACGCATTTTCGTAACGCGTGGTTGATCGTTTCTCGATCTGCGACTTCGGGTATGTAAACAAGCATAACACCTTAAAACCCCTTTAGATAGAATTAATTGTATTGCAGTAAGATGCCCGGGAGATCGAGTCGAAGTTGGCAAGAAAACTGTTCAAAATTTTATAGGAATCGAAACCCAAAATCCTAAGTTGGAAGGTGAATTCCTACCAACCCATTGACTTATTAGAAATTCTATTTGAACGCACTTTTAGACAACATGTAGGGCTCCACAACCCAATTTGCAGAAGTCGATTTCATCGACTACACACCGAGAAATCGGATCCCAAAGTTCATGAAAAACCTGTTTTAAAAACAATAAAATTCTTCGATAGGACGTGCGTCCCGCCAATTCGGGCGACGTGATCGCAAACCGAAAGCATTGAAAGGTGCGTAACAGCTTCATGGATGTGTGGGTTTAGACGGAATTCAAATTGGTCGCATGTGTGCGACAAATTTGATGCGTATCCGTCGAAATTCACCGTATCGACCTCTGTGCAAATTTTCCAATTACTTTGTGCACGTTCGTCAGATCGAGACAAAACTTATGCCAACAGGATCGTATTATTTTTCTGGTCCTGTATGCCAAGTTTGGTCCAATTTTGAGACAGTTGATCGGATCGTCGTTTTGCGGGCCCCACGATCCGATTCAACGGGCAATTTTGTGCACGGCCCATCAAAATCCAAAACTGGACATACCGTTGGGTTCGTATTATCAAAATAAATTCGTAGACATGTAGCTTGACGACTTTAGCGACCATTGACCATGGCACGCTTTTTGGTACAAAGCGGGTCCAACGGCAGATATCGTTTTGGCCCAAAAATTCTGTTTTGCTCCTGTGTCCAGAATTGGACTTAAGGATAGACAATCCTAGCTAATTTGACTATTCTGAGAATATTGGCAATGTCTATTTTAGCTTTCGGAGACAATTATGATGATTTGGACTTATCGGCTTACCAGTTGACTATATTTTGTTGGATCTGCGTACAACCTCCAGGCAAGATACCTTGCCTCCCTCTACAGTTTAATTTCATGTTTATAGTTTTCATATTATTAATGTATTATCATAGATACTATATTTGTTATAGATTTTACATGATTTATTAGCTTTCTTGTCTACTTGCTTTATCTAGTTTCTACATACTAGGTTCACCAGTTTATGGTCATGCTTGACTTGATAGTGTCGTTATACTGGACTTGACTGTGTTTTGACTGAGTTGTACCTTGCCTCACCAGTACCTTGGTTGAGTCGTGTCATAGAACGAGTACGTGTAATTGAATTGCTAAATCCTTGTTATTGTTTCCTTGGCACCAGAGAGTCCACTCGGGACGAGGGTGTTTTTCTTGATCTGTTTACATCCGTGAGTCCATACTCGGGACGAGGATGTCGATTATTTGCACCAGAGAGTCCACACTCGGGACGATGGTGTTGACTTGACTTGCACCAGAGAGTCTACTCGGGACGAGGGTGTTTACATCAGAGAGTCCACACACGGGACGAGGATGTTATACTTGCACCAGAGAGTCCACTCTCGGGACGAAGGTGCCTTGCCGTGAACTAACCAGAGAGTCCATACTCGAGACGAGGGTTAGTACTAACCAGAGAGTCCACACTCGGGACGAGGGTTAGTGATTAGTTCAAACCTGCGAGTCCACTCGGGGTGAGGGTTTGGTATTCCATTGATCTCGTGTTCGCTTATTCATCCAATAGTTCAGTTACATGTAATTGTTCTAGTGTTCGTATTCAAGGTCAATTGTCAGTAGCCACTTTTCATTAGTTACTTGTTAGCAGTTTAGTCGTAGTCTCTTGCCATGTTAAGTGTCGTTCCTTGTTATATCATGTTCATATATTACCTTGCATGATTAAACAGCTAGATATGCATGTTTATATGTATCTTGCTATGTCCTCTGAAGACCTGATGATCTCTTTAGGTTTAGTGATTGCATGGAGTTAGTTAGTAGTTATGGATGGCGAATGTGATGATACGTTTGTGGGATTCAGGTTCGTTATTACGTTTGTTATCCTTTCGTGTTTTATATTTCTTATCATGAGATATCTTGCTTATTGATTCAGTTTAGAGACTCTTGTTATATTCCTTGGAGTCTCATCGGACATATGTGCTAGTGGGTTGCAGACCACGACTCGTAGTTGTTCATTCATGCTTATATCACTTTTGTGGATTTGAGATATAGATTATCTTGCCATGATTTGGCAGTATACCATAGCCTTGACAGCGTTTACGTATTCGAGAGGGGCTGGAGTCCGCTCGATACGTAGCTGGCTTGCTCACGTGCTTGCGTCCAAAAAGCCGGTGTGGGTCGTGACAGATTATGATGAGATCTTTTCACCAGTCGTCAAGCAATCGTCTATTTCGGTGGTGCTAGCATTGGTAGCCAGTTTTGACTTGGAGGTCGAGCAGATGGACATGAAGACGATATTCCTCCATGGTGATCTTGAGGAGGAGTTGTAAATGGAACAGCCAGAGGAATTCTGTGAGAAAAGCAAGTCACACTTGGTCTGCTGGTTGAGGAAGAGCTTGTATGGTCTAAAGCAGGCTCCGAGGTAGTGGTACAGGAAGTTCGAGTCGTTTATGGGAGAGCATGGTTATGCACGGACGATGTCAGATCGCTGTGTATTTGTCAGGTACTTTGTCGAGGATAATTTTATCATTTTAGTACTCTATGTTGATCATATGCTACTGGTGGGTCGGATTGCCACTAGGATAGCGGAGTTGAAGCATTAACTGGGCACAGCCTTCTCTATAAAAGATCTGGACGCAATGAAGGCCATTCTTGGGATGTAGATCAGCCGAGAGAGAGAGAGAGAGAGTCCAAGCCGTTATACTTGTCCCAAAAGAAGTACGTTCACCGGGTACTTCAGCGTTTCGGGATGGATGGGTCGAAGAAAGTGAGTAACCCCCTTGTAGCTCACTTTAAGTTCACTAAGGAGCAGTGTCCATCTACCGAGGACGAGAAAGAAGATATGAAGCGGGTTCCATATGCTTCTACTGTAGGGAGTCTTATGTATGTTATGGTGTGTACGAGGCCAGACATCGCTCACGCAGTTGGCACAGTTTGCAGGTATCTTTCAAAATTTGGAAGGGTACATTAGAGTGTGATTAAGTGGATTCTATGATACCTTCAGGGCACTGCTGATTGGAGACTTTCTTTTGGTAGTGACGAGCCAAAGCTGGTTGGGTATACCAACGCTGATATGGCTGGAGATGTAGACACGAGACGATCGACTTCGGACTATGTGATAATATTTACTGGTGGAGCTGTATCGTGGCAGTCGCTATTGCAGAAGTGTGTTGCCTTATCGACGACAGAGACAGACTACATTGCGGCGATGGAGGCTTGCAAGGAGTTGCTGTAGATGGAGAAGTTGATGCAAAAAATTGGGCTAAAGCAAGAGCAGTATACTTTGTTTTGCGATAGCAAGGGTGCCATTCACCTTGTGAAGAACCAGACATTTTATAGTCGGTTCAAGCACATTGAGACTCGGTATCAATGGATACGGGATGTGGTTGAGAAAAAGGACGTGACGCTTGAGAAGATCCATACTGATGACAATGGAGCGGACATGCTCACGAAGGTTCTACCAAGAAAAAGTTTGAGTACTGCAGACGGATAATCGGGATGATGAGTTCCTCCACCTAGTTGTGACGGGGGAGATTTGGTGGAGTGGGTGGGATTTTCAACCTTTGTGGAGAATACCCCGGAGTGCGACGAGCGTCATCCTTGTGTCGGAGAAGCTCGGGGAGTGCATGGATTCTATTTTGGAACATATATGGTAAGAAAATATATGATTGAATTTTCATATTTACTTTGATCATATATTTATGTTTGGATCTTCATATAGTAGCTTTCCATATAATTGGGCTTCCAATTATGGTAAGCCAATTATGATTGGATTTTCATTAAATATATGATTGATGCATATTGGAAGTTTCCATATATATTGGAAGTTTCCATATATAGCTTATGAAAGGGTGATGCATGCTAGTTGAAAATTATCTAAAATAAAGAGTGTTTTACAATCTTTGAGAGAGAGAGAGTATTAAGAACTATTGTGAATGAGAGATTATTTCAAATAATTTTTCGGCATCTCTTGTTCTTCGGAGTCCGCAATCAATTTTTTTTCTTCTTTCAAGTGATTTGTGGTGATCCGTGTTGGATCGGGAGGACCATGTAGAGGGTGCATTCTCTTTATTCCATTAGTGGAGGTTCTTCAGGGTTGGACTCCGATCGTCCCGTAGTTTTTTCCGCAAGGATTTTTCACGTCAAAAATTTTTATGTCTGCGATTGTGTTTGACATTTTTTGATTTGTGTACTTTTGTTCGGTTCTGTCGCAGGACTTTCTGAATTAGTTGGACTCCGATCGTCATGTGATGACCATCTTTCTCTCCCCGAGGAACTTTAGCACGCACAGACTTTTAGCATTTGATGTCATCTGGCTACTTCAAGGTTGGAACTGGGCAGGTGCAAACAATAGTCGGTAATTATTTTTTATGTTGATTCTGCCAAGACAAGCTTCAAGCCTTCAGCCCTCTTTATTGACTGCAGAAGTTTCCTTCTGGTAAGCATGGAAACTGATGGAAGCTATATTGGTATCATCCAGATTCCAGACTCCATTTGTTCATAGTCCATTCTGGAATAATTTTCAATGAAGGAGAGAGGAAAGTTCCATGTTTCCAGCCATGTACAGACTCTTGAACGGACACGCATGTGTTTGTTGGCATATTCTCCATTTCTTGAGAAGACAACTTTTTTGAAAAACTCTGTACATCAGTACATGCACCACTTCACTGTGCAAGTGTAACATATGTTATTTACAAGGCAGCACAGTAACTGAGAAAGTGATCATTATTCCCGTGTATATATTATATATTCATGGGATACTGTATGCATCACTCGGTTGATGGGTACACTACTAGCTATGCCGATAGTGATCTGGACATGTGCGGACGTTCACTCCGATGGACAAAATACTCTTTTTTTTTTTTATCGATGGTACCACTATCAACGAATATAACAATCTAATCTCAAATCGGGGCGAAAGCAATCAGTTGTAGTATCTGTTAGGAGTTGTAGTGCCAGTTAAAAATTTGTTGTACCCTGTCGATTCATGAGATGAAGAACATAAATTAAACTGAAAATTGCTGAGAAGCCCAATTTCGGGGTGGACTTTTATGAAATATCTACCCGCTGGATTATTTTTATGAAATGTCCAGAATTAAGTTTTTACACGTTAAATATTTCAAGATTCTCTCTAGTTGCTATGTATTTACAAAATTTGCCATTATCATAATTCCAAAAATACCCCTTCGTGTAAATTTGGACATCTATATATAATTATGAATTCGCAAACTCAGATTTGGATTGAGAAATTCGTATTCTTCTTCTTCTTCACGAGAAATTTGAAATCCATTGATATAATCTTTATTAGAGATCGCAGAATCGTTCGTAGTTCACTGTGGTTTTCGTCAGTCGAACGTCGATCATCCTTCATCATCATCGATCATCATCATCATCAACATCATCTTCGTGGTTTCCGACGATTAGGTCAATTGTGGATAGAAGATCTTCTTCTTTTCTTTTTATAGATCTTAAAACAAGGTGAGAGTTCAGATCTGTAGAAATTCATCCATCAGCTTCGTATATCTCGAAATTTATGCTGAATTTGATTTTATTATGAAGATTATTAACTTAGAAAATGTTAGTAAGATATTTAATCTTGTTATTTTATGCGAATAGCATTCTCCGTTATATTTTAAAGGAGAATGACAATTACTTCTTATAAAGATCATTATCCGTATGTTTTTAGGACGGAGAATGCCATTCTCCGTCTTAATTAGGACGGAGAATGCCATTCTCCGTCTTAATTTGAACAGAGAATGACATTATTCGTCTTAGTTAGGACGGAGAATAACATTCTCCGTCTTAATTAGGACGGAGAATGACATTCTCCGTTTTACTTTAGACGGAGAATGATCATTATAAGTTAGTTCCAACTGAGGATATTTATTCTCTGTTATTTTTAGACGGAGAATAATCATTATTAGATGAGAATTTTATTGTTCTATTTGTGGCCTCTTATGTTTTATGTTATCAGGGGGGAAGATATGGAATCAAGTTGTTTAGTTAACATTTTTTTAAGGGAGACATAGTTTTCTGCCGTGTCACACATGAAAGTATCGTGGATTTTTTAAAGAATAAAGTGTGCGATCGATGGACTTCTTTGGATCAACTTTCCTTCCGTTTCAGATTTTTGCACTCTGATGGGACTGAACTGTATGTTGAAAGTGATTTTTGGCTTCGCTCATTGGTTGGTGGTTTTAACGGTACTCATGATGTGAGTTTTGATCTATATGTGGAGCAAATACACTCTCCATGTTCTTCATCAACATCTTTTCCTTGTCAAAGCTTTCACATGAGACCTTCGTCTTCCTCTTCTAGTTCTTTGAGTAGATGTTCTCCTACTGTAAAGGACAAACGAGTAGTACAATTTTATGAAGGCTCAACTGAGATAGTGAAGAAGAGGAAATCGGATATGTGGCCTGGATCAATTACTGGTGTTGGTCAGATTTTTCTAAATGGTGATGAAGAAGTTAGGAATGCTGTTAGAAAGGTATGTTTTGAATCTCGTCATCCATTCCACATTTTGAAATCTGAGCCGGGGAGGTATACTGTTTATTGCAAGAATTACAAGACACATGCTTGTTTGTGGAGCTTCCATGCTATATCTATTTCGAAAGATAATCAAATTTTTGAGGTGAAGAGGTATGTGGGAGAACATAATTATGGAGCTGGCTATATGGATAAAGGTAATCTGGTTGTTACAGCAAATTTTGTGAAAAATTTGGTTAGTGACATTGTTCGGATGCATCCTAAAAAGTCCGCAAAATCTGTTGTCGATGATTTCAAGGTCGACTACGGCTTATCTGTTACATATGGACAGGCATACTACGGAATTAGACTGGTGCACCAGAAAATGTACGGAGATGATGTTAGATCTTACAGTGACTTGTGTTGGTATGTGAACAAGGTAAAGGAAACCAATAATGGTTCCGTTATCGACTTCCAGAAAGATGATTCATCAATGAGGTTTGAGCGGCTTTTTCTTTCATATGGGGCTTGCGTAGAAGGCTTTCAATATTGTCGTCCGATGCTATATTTGGATGCCACTTTCCTTACAGGGAGGTTTAGAGGATGTTTGATGTCTGCTACAGCGAAGAATGGTAACCAACAGTTCTACCCTATTGCATACGGTATAGTCTCAGGCGAAGATGGCGATAATTGGGAATGGTTCCTTAGAAATCTAAAGAATGTTGTTGGATGTAGTAGGCGTATTGTTTTTCTTTCGGATCAAGGCACCGGTCTAGTTTCTGAAGTCCCTAAAGTGTTTCCTAATGATTATCATAGCTATTGCTATTATCACATGAAGAATAACATACCACTGAAAGAGAAAGGAAATGAAAGAGTGTATCCGCATGTACTTGAAGCTTGGAGGCAAGCAGTATATGCTCTAACTCCAGGTGTGTTAATGAGACAGATATATGCACATTTTCTATGCATTTACCATTAATTTAACAAGGAAAATGACCATTCTCCGCGTTAGTAAGATAGAGAATAGTCATTCTCCGTGTGTTTTAAAACGGAGAATGGCCATTCTCCGTCCTGCATAGAACGGAGAATGTCATTCTCCGTTAGCTTTTGAACGGAGAATGACCATTCTCCGTCTTGCATAGAACGGAGAATATCATTCTCCGTTAGCTTTTGAACGGAGAATGACTATTATCCTTATGAGAATGCACTTATTTTTCATAATTTTGTGAATTGACCTAATTCTTTAATACTTATTTGTTTTTCTGTATAAAGGTGGGTATAGAAAAGCAATGAAGAAGATTTATGATCTGAATTATGGTCATGTTGTGAATTGGATGAATAAACAAAAACCTAAACACTGGTCAAACGCATTCTTCCCGGGATGTAGATACGGTGAGGTTGCTTCTAGTTGTGCAGAGTCATTCAATGCATGGATAAAGGCTGAGAAGAAATTGCCTATATCAGCAATTGTAAATGTCATCCGTGTGAAGATGATGAAGATGATTTCGGATTGCCACAAGGATGCAATTGGTTTGAATAGCAAATTGACTCCATACGCTGAGGATATGCTGAAGCAGCTTACAGATGATGGCATGTGTTATAGGGTATATCGGTCCGGTGATTTCGAATTTGAGGTGATCGCAGATACTTCCTCCCATATGGTGAATCTTCTTGATTGTCATTGTAGTTGTCGTAGATGGAAGGTATATGGATTCCCATGCAGCCATGCAATACAATGCATCAGAGTTGGTTCAGATTAATCTGTTTACGACTTTGTGGAGCAGTATTGGACATCAGATTATTACCAGAAGTTATATTTATGTGCCATTCGTCCAGTTCCAGATTACGAAAAACAGTTTGAAAATAATCCCACTGATGTTGTTCTACCCCCTGTTCCGAAACGGGGTCCTGGACGACCAAAAGCGGACCGTTACAAGAGCAAATATGAGAACAAGGGAAAAGAGAAGAGAAAGATAAGGTGCCAGAATTGTTTTGAATTATGCAATCACAATCGCAGCACTTGTCCTCTGCCTCCACGTGCTGCTATGGTGGTCAAGGGGGCAGCGCCCCCTCGTTAATACATACACATATATTCCTTCTTTTATATAACTGGAAATTATTTTTTGAATACATATCTTACATTTTTTGATATCAATGGTAATAGTTTGAATTCTGCATATTTGATGTTTCACATATATATTAACAGCATAAGAACTTATTCTCCTTTATACTCTCTGACTTTATAATGTATTGAATGACCATTCTCCGTGTGTTTTAACACGGAGAATAATCATTCTCCGTTTTAGATATACGGAGAATGGCCATTTATAAGTCAAAAATACAAGGAGAATAATCATTCTCCGCGTGTTTTAAAACGGAGAATGCCATTCTCCGCGTCAGTAAGACGGAGAATGCTCATTCTCTAGGTCAAAATACAAGGAGAATGACATTCTCCGTCTCTTTTGACCCGGAGAATGACATTCTCCGTCTCATACGAAACGGAGAATGACCATTCTCCGCGTCACTAAGACGGACAATGTTCCTTTCTAGGTCAAAAATACAAAGAATAATCATTCTCCGCGTGTTTTAAAACGGAGAATGTCATTCTCCGCATCAGTAAGACGGAGAATGCTCATTCTCTAGGTCAAAATACAAGGAGAATGGCATTCTCCGTCTCTTTTGACCCGGAGAATGACATTCTTCGTCTATTTTGACACGGAGAATTGCATTCTCCGCGTCCCTAAGACGGATAATGTTCCTTTCTAGGTCAAATACAAAGAATAATCATTCTCCGCATGTTTTAAAATGGAGAATGCCATTCTCCGCGTCAGTAAGACAGAGAATGCTCATTCTTTAGGTCAAAATACAAGGAGAATGGCATTCTCCGTCTCTTTTGACCCGGAGAATGACATTCTCCGTCTATTTTGACACGGAGAATGGCATTCTCCGCGTCCCTAAGACGGATAATGTTCCTTTCTAGGTCAAAAATACAAAGAATAATCATTCTCCGCGTGTTTTAAAACGGAGAATGCCATTCTCCGCGTCAGTAAGACGGAGAATGCTCATTCTTTAGGTCAAAATACAAGGAGAATGGCATTCTCCGTCTCTTTTGACCCGGAGAATGACATTCTCCGTCTATTTTGACACGGAGAATGACATTCTCCGCGTCCCTAATACGGATAATGTTCCTTTCTAGGTCAAATACAAAGAATAATCATTCTCCGCGTGTTTTAAAACGGAGAATGCCATTCTCCGCGTTAGTAAGACGGAGAATGCTCATTCTCTAGGTCAAAATACAAGGAGAATGGCATTCTCCGTCTCTTTTGACCCGGAGAATGACATTCTTCGTCTATTTTGACACGAAGAATGGCCATTTTTAAGTTCTAAATGCACACATTATAGGTTTGTATTAACACAGATAATGACATTATAGGTTTGAATCAAACAACAGAACTTTAACAAAACAGATTTACATATATAGAACAATGTAAATTAGTCGAAAAATTGAATTTCATTACAAAGAAAAACAAATACATTACAAAAGAAACCTGACAAACAGAATATATATAAGGAATTTGTTAGCCAATTTACATTGTCATTTCTTTTATGGTACAAAAGGAACTGCACAGTCACTCATAAGCAAAAGCTTAGCCAAATTTAGCCTTCTCTTTACAATAGTATTGTGAACTTCTTTGTTTGTTTTCTTCTGTAAATCAAATGGAGCTCTTGACAACTTTTCAATATAATATGAAACATACAGCAGGCAGCTGGATGATAGTTGCTGTGGGCATTCTTTGCAAACCTTGAGCTCTGTTGTTTCGTATTCCTGGATTGCTGGGCTTTTATTCCTCATCAATGCAATCTTATTTATTATAATTGGCTCGATTTTATTCTTCATGTATTTTGCATCCTGGATTCCCTTAGCGCCCGTGTTTTTCCGCAATGAGTTGTAGTGCGTCCAAACATAGGAGCTGAAGTTGAATGCCAGCAGCGTATAGTGTTTATTCTCCTCGCGGAAGAGTGGCACGAATAGCCATTCAATGTCATCTTCCAGCTCCATGATAAAATCTTCTATATCAACTTTGAAATTGTACAGTGCTCCAGATGTTGGTTTTTCTTCATCGACAATCTGGGCAGTACGCTGTTTTCCAGAAAAAAAACAAAAAATAATATCATGAGTTAGTTTTTTACAACACTATTAGTAGCTGTACACATTAATATTTATTTTTCAGTTTTGATTCTTACCAATGAATGGGGCATCATGATTGCAGACCATTTACATTGTGCACCCTGCGAGCTTGACTGAATGTTCTTCCTTAAATCGGCTTGAACTTCGTTGATAAGCTTTATTAAGTAGTTCATAACACCGGTTTCTATTTCATCCTCATTTAGGATGTCTTGAAATTCTTTAGCATTTAACAACATGCTGACATCATTGGTTCTTCTTCTTATTTTACATTCTTCTGGAGCATTTGGAATGTACATGTATACATTATCACTGCACATAAATTTAGTTTCGATTATGATAATAATATAGGCTAATGATAAAATTGCATAAAAAATAACTCCAATAGAGAATGATCATTCTCCGTTATGAAATGGACGGAGAATGTCATTCTCCGTTATGAATTGGACGGAGAATGTCATTCTCCGTTTTAAATGGGACGGAGAATGATCATTCTCCGTTATAAAATAGACGGAGAATGTCATTCTCCGTCAATCTCCGTGTTAAAATAGACGGAGAATGTCATTCTCCGTATTAAAATAGACGACGAATGGCATTCTCCGTTTTGTATTAACACGGGGAATGGCATTCTCCCTTTATTTTGACCCAGAGAATGACATTCTCCGTCTCAATAAGGCGGAGAATGCTCATTCTTTAGGTCAAAATACAAGAAGAATGCCATTCTCCGTGTCGAAATAGACAGAGAATGCCATTCTCCGTTATAAAATAGACGGAGAATGGCATTCTTCGTGTCAGTAAGACGGAGAATGTTCATTTCTCTAGGTTAATGCAAGAAGAAAGGTCATTCTCCGTCTATTTTATAACGGAGAATGGCATTCTCCGTCTCATAAAGACGGAGAATGCCATTCTCCGTGTGTTTAAACACGGAGAATGCCATTCTCCGTCTCAAAATAGACGGAGAATGGCCATTTCTAGTTCAAATGACACAGAAAGGGCATCCTCCGTGTATTTTATAGACGGAGAATGATCATTTTCATTTGCCACGTTAATATAAACGGAGAATGATCATTCTCCGTTATAAATTGGACGGAGAATGTCATTCTTCGTTTTAAATGAGACGGAGAATGATCATTCTCCCTTGTGAATTGTACAGAAATTGGTTCAAGTTTAGAATACTTACGTTGGAGACATCCTTCTTGGGTATACGATGCTCCTGTATAGTTGCTTCAGCTCATTGTCTGCAAGGTTCCAAAGTCTGAGCTTCGGACATTGTATCATCATTTTTCCCTCTTTAACAAGCTTTGCTGTTTGAGGAGATTCTTCCTCAAGTTCTTCAGGAGCTGACATCTCCTTTTTATTGTCTACCTTCTCGGGGCTGGAAGGAGCTTTTTTTTTCCAGCAGGAGCTACTTTCTTTCTGGGACTGGAAGGAGTTTTTCTTTTCCGACCAGGACCTGCCTTCTTACTTGTTGTAGCATCGGATGTTTTCTTCTTTTGCAATGTAGTAAAATCATCCTCATCTGCAGCATTTGATTGTTTTTTAGTTCCAGCAGGTTCATTTGCTCTTGTGTAATGCTTTTGGGGAACTGCTTGAGTCTCCCCACTTTGCAATGCTTTAGCCATTGCTTCGAGGTTAACGATTGTATTATTTTTCTGTTTGATTTCGTCATTCAACGATGCAACTTCCTCTAGAAGTTGCATGTTATCATTATTGAGCTTTTCATTCTCTTTTTTGAGATCCTCTGTCATTTTCACTGATATAAAAAACAAACAACAACAAGAGGTATGATGTCAATATTATATAATCTTCTTTTTAAAAACAATGAAAAATATTATTATCCGTTTACTTTAATCCGGAGAATGTCCATTCTCCGTGTCAAATTAAACGGAGAATGACCATTCTCTGTTACACTTACAAGGAGAAAGGTCATTCTCCGGGTCAAAATAGACGGAGAATGTCATTCTCCGTGTCAAAATAGACGGAGAACGTCATTCTCCGCGTCAAAACAGACGGAGAATGTCATTCTCCGTGTCAAAAAAGACGGAGAATGTCATTCTCCGCGTCAAAATAGACGGAGAATGTCCATTTCTATGTCAAAATACATAAAATGTCATTCTCCGTGTTAAAATACTAGCGGAGAATGTCATTCTCCGTATTAAAATACACGAAGAATGGCATTTTCTAGGTCAAAACACACAGAAAACGTCATTCTCCGTGTACTTTGACACGGAGAATGGTCATTCTCCTTGTTAAGTAAAACGGAGAATGTCATTCTCCGCGTCAAAACAGACGGAGAATGTCATTCTCCGTGTCAATAAAGACGGAAAATGTCATTCTCCGCGTCAAAATAGACAGATAATGTCATTCTCCGTGTTAAGCTAAACGGAGAATGGCCATTTCTATGTCAAAATACAGAAAATGTAATTCTCCGTGTTAAAATACTAGCGAAGAATGTCATTCTCCGTCTTAAAATAGACGGAGAATGTCATTCTAAGTGTGTTTTAATACGGAGAATGACGAATGACATTCTCCGTCTATTTTGACACGGAGAATGACATTTTATAGGTCAAAACACACAGAAAACTTCATTCTCCGTATACTTTGACACGGAGAATGGTCATTCTCCTTGTTAGATACAGATAATTACAGATTAAAATAGACAAAAAAATATAAAATCTTACCTTTTAGAAGTAGCTCCTCAACACGTTGACGAAGCTTCTCATTATCAGCAGTAAGCTCAGACTTCTACTTTCTCAGGGAGTCTAGTTCCGACCCCTGTGCCTCCAGTTCTTCAACTCGCTTACGGAGTTTCTTATTATCATCAATAAGGAGCGATTTCTCGTTCCTTAAAGAGTCTAACTCCTTCTCCAAGCCATCAGCAACGAGCCCCACAGCACGTTGTTGGGCTACATCTGCCGCTAGTTGTTGGGCTCTTTCCTGGAGTTGCTCATTCTCAGCGATAAGCTGAGATTTCTCCTGCAAGACACGCAACATATCTACATTGTCAGCTATAGAGGGTGCTGGTGCTTGAGCATCAGTTTGTGGTTCTTCTTCATCAACAGAATTATCTCCACCTTCTATACATTGCTGCTCTGCTGGGACTTCTTCAAGTTCATCAACATTCAATGGAACAAGATCCTTGAATATCAAATCCGAATCCATTTGAGCACCTTGATATTCATTTTTTAGGAATATCGAGATTCTATTCCCATCCCATGTATCGAATCTCGGAGATACGACTGTTGGTTTGCACTTCCTCTCTATCAGTTGACTGTGCTCTACAAACCAATACAAGAAGTATATCGTACAACCTTCAATCTTCTTGTACGATATATCAACATCACCATCTTCAAATTTTGTAACAGCCCTCTTTATGCTGTCCATGACGTACCCCAGTATAATCCGAGGCCAACAGATGCTTTTTATAACATCTGTGCTCTCCACCAGAGCGAAGAACTTGTATGGCAAGTTCGACCCCCCCATTCTGGTGAAGAATGCTGTTTGGCACAAGTTGAATACTATTAACTTGGCCAATTCATCAGGACTTGCATTTTCTCCCTCCAGCAGCTCTAAGATCCTTTTCCTAACTTCTGCGTTTGAGACTTCAGCATTTTTTTCCTTGAAATTTTTCAGCAATCTTGTGAAGTGTTCTGTACACATGCTGAATGAGTCTGCTGGTGGGGGGGTCTTCTGCTTTTTAGTGATGATCTTCAAATACTTCTCATCAACTTCAGTGTCATCATTCATTGGCAGACCAAAAATGGTTGCCATCTCATCAACAGTTGGTGCTACCTTGACACTGCTGCTCAATTGGAAATATCCAATTCCATCTTCTTCCAAATAAGTCCCTATCAAGTTCTCCAGACCTTGGGTGACTTTAGATAGTTCTGATTTTTTCACCTTAGTTCTGTAGAATACATCTACGAAGTTGTAGAATCCTACATTCTTCAAGCTTTCAACAACTGCTTCAGGCAAATGGCCAAACTTTTCCTTCACCTCATCCATGAGAGAGAGTATTGGGGTGAATGTTGCACGGAAAAGTCTTTCTTCTTTGTTCCTGACAGTTTTTTTTCCTAAAAACAACAACAATTAGGTTTACGTCAACATTCTTCTTTATTATAATAAGGAGAAAGCCATTCTCCGTCTAATATTAGACGGAGAATGTCATTCTCCGTGTCAAAATAGACGACGAATGAGCATTCTCCGTTTTGTATTCACACGGAGAATGCCATTCTCCGTGTCAAAATAGACGGAGAATATCATTCTCCGTCTATTTTGACACGGAGAATGGCATTCTCCGTTTTGTATTAACACAGGGAATGGCATTCTCCGCGTGTTTTAAAACGGAAAATGCCATTCTCCGCGTTAGCAAGACGGAGAATGCTCATTCTCCACTTCAGAAAGACGGAGAATGCTCATTCTCTAGGTCAAAATACAAGGAGAATGGCATTCTCCCTTTATTTTGTCCCGGAGAATGAGCATTCTCCATCTCAGTAAGGCGGAGAATGGCATTCTCCGTCTCATATTAGGCGGAGAATGCTCGTTCTTTAGATCAAAATAAAGGGAAAATGCCATTCTCCGTGTCAAAATAGACGGAGAATGTGATTCTCCATTTTAAAATAGACGGAGAATGTCATTCTCCGTTTTGTATTAACACGGGGAATGGCATTCTCCCTTTATTTTGACCCAGAGAATGACATTCTCCGTCTCAATAAGGCAGAGAATGCTCATTCTTTAGGTCAAAATACAAGGAGAATGTCATTCTCCGGGTCAAAAGAGACGGAGAATGCCATTCTCCGTTAAAAAATAGACGGAGAATGGCATTCTCCGTGTCAGTAAGACGGAGAATGTTCATTTCTCTAGGTTAATGCAAGAAGAAAGGTCATTCTTCATCTATTTTATAACGGAGAATGGCATTCTCCGTCTCATATTAGGCGGAGAATGCTCGTTCTTTAGGTCAAAAACACAGAAAATGCCATTCTCCGTGTGTTTAAACACGGAGAATACCATTCTCCGTCTCAAAATAGACGGAGAATGGCCATTTCTAGTTCAAATGACACAGAAAGGGCATCCTCCGTGTATTTATAGACGGAGAATGATCATTTTTATTTGCCGCGTCAATATAAACGGAGAACGAACAGGTCTCAAAGTTTTACCTTTTTTCTTCCCTTCTTCTTGATCTTCTTCTTCCTCCCCTGCTACTTCTTGTTCTTGTTGTTCTTGTTCTTCTACTGTTTCTTGCACTTCTTTTTCTTTTGGAGCATTTCGTCTACGAGCAACCTTCTTAACTTTCATCCCTCCTTTCGTTTGCTTTCCAACAACTACTTTATCTCCTTCTTCTCTAACTTGGTCTACATCCATTGCTGATGATTGCGACATTGTGATGGAGATTCACTGGCGATTTCTTGTAAGAAATTTCTAAGATTTTTGGAGGAGATGACCTAAAATCGCAACCGAACAGAGTATGGAAGAGGAGGGAGCGATAGAGACACTTTTTTGAAGAGTCGTTTAGTTTTGTATTTAATTCTCAAGCTTCTGGAATTGAACCGTTTTTTATAAAACTTGCTGGGTTTGTTGATATTCTTAATAAATTAGAAGGGCAAAAGGGTCATGCCGTGCCCTTTTTTTAATTTTTAAGTTAATGCTGGGCACGCGATGAAAGTTTATTTTGGGGTGGGTTTTTCATAAAACTTTTTAAATTTTTGGGCATTTCATAAATTTTCCCTAAATTAAATTGATTACGGAAGCATACCTGAATCCATTGTCTTTGTTTGACGGATCTTGAAGCAGACGTTTTTTTTTGTGGGATTTGATCTTCCAACCCGCTACGGCCCTTAATAATAAAGATTAAATCTTTATTCCTCTCTTTGTTGATGGGGATATAGAAGAGAATAGAGAAACCCTCTCTTTGGTGGCCCTATGAGTTGGGGACCATGACCCTAATGAATACACATATATATAGATATGTGTGTTGTGATATTTCTAATTTGGCCCCTCATCAAATTAGAATTATCTCCGGTATCTACACATTAATTCCATGACAATTATACCCTTAAGCCAATTTCCATATAGACCACTTTAATTTGGCTTAATTATTTAGATAGCCCAAACACAATTAACTTTACATGTATGGCCCCATAATTATTGAATAATTCTAACAGTGCCAATTCCAGAGCTACTGATCTCTTCTCGGAATCACTAATTTATTGGCAGTTATTACCTTGTATCTTTTTATGATACCTTAGTTATGCAACACCTGGCGTAAGCCAGGGGCGGAGCTACCTGGTAGTGTTGTCCGTTTCTCTTCCCCCTTACTATAGTGCGGATTACTTCATCAATACCAAGATTGGTATCTGGTTGTAGCTGTAACTTCACCTCCTGTATATGCCATATTCGCCTAGTTGTCCAGCATTCAAAGAATATGTGATTCATTTTCTCAGGTACCTGGCCGCACATCACACAAGATTGAGCACTTGTCTGAACACCAAATCTTGACAGCCTATCCATCGTGAGTAGTCTCCCCAGCAAATCTTATACAAGCAAAGTTGCATTTTCCTAGCGCCCCATTGTATCAGACAACTTCCGTATTATTGGGAAAGAAACGCGAAAACCTTTTCCCAAACTAGAAAGTACCTGCGAGAGAACCGAGCAATACAACACACGAACCAAAATACCAAAACAAACCACGCAGACACAGAGAATTTTTGACGTGGAAAATCCTTTCGAAAAAAACCACGGGACGAGCGGAGTCCAACCCTGAGAAGCCTTCACTAATAAAATAAAGGAGTACACCCTCTACAAACTTCTCCCGATCCAAATCGGATCCCCACAACACTTAGCAGCAAGAATAATGATTACAAAGCTATGAAGAACAAGGACGACGATTAGATATTACCCGAACACGATCCTCCTTCGAAAACGGCCTTCAAATATCCTTATTCTCTCCCAAAGTTGCAATGGCACTCTTGCCTCATTCCTCTCTCTTTTCTTGTGTTGTCTACAATGATTAGGGTTGGAAATAACATAATATTAACTCCCCTAATCCGCAGCAAAATCTGGACCATCAGATATGATCCAACGTGAGAAATCACCACAGAAATTTGCTTCAGCCCCGACACACAGAGTTTGGCCAGAACTCTGTGTTCTGACTTCAGAATGGTTCTGGAACCAGGGGACAGAGTTCGCCAGAACTCTGTCCTGGGGCAGAGTTCGGTCCGAACTCTACCCTCCTGTTCCAGAATGTCTGCAGGTAGCTTTCCGAGCTTCTTCGTCTCCTCCGACTGGCCTCGTCACCTCTCCGAGCTTCTCTGACACACAGACGGCGCTCGTCACACTCCGGGGCCTTCTCCACATAGGTTGGGAACCCCACCCACTCCAACAAATCTTCCCCTTCACAACTATGTGGAGGAGGTCATCATCCCGACGATCTGCCGGCAGTACTCAAACTTTCTCCTTTGTAGAACCTTCGTGAGCAAGTCTGCTCCATTTGTCATCAGTATGAACCTTCTCAAGCGTTGCGTCCTTCTTCTCAATCTCATCCCGTATCCAATGATACTGAGACTCGATGTGCTTGGACCGACTATGAAATATCTGGTTCTTTACAAGGTAAATAGCACTCTGATTGTCGCAAAGCAAAGTATACTGCTCTTGCTTCAGCCCCATTTCCTGCAATAGTTTCTTCATCCACAACAGCTCCTTGTAAGCCTCCGTCGCTGTAATATAGTCCGCCTTCGCCGTCGACAAGGCAACACACTTCTGTAACTGCGACTGCTACGATACCGCTCCTCCGACAAACATCATCATATAGCCCGAAGTCGATCGTCTCATGTCTACATCTCCTTCCATATCAGTGTTGGTATACCCAATCAGCTTCGGCTCGTCACCACCAAAAGAAAGTCTCCAATCGGCAGTGCCCTGAATATATCGTAGAATCCACTTGACCGCACTCTAATGTACCCTTCCACACTACAACAAAAAACCCTTTTAATGACGGCTAAAAAGCATCATTAATGACGAACCATGACGCTTTTTTCCAGAGCAACCGTTATGAAAACGGGTGTTATAAATGTTTTTTAAAAGCGTCATAAAATAACCTCCATGAATAGTTTCTATAAAAGCGTTATGAATAGTTAATATATAGTGCACAATTCAGAACAATTTTAAAACGTCATGAATAGATAATATGTATAGGCTCAATGCAGCACATTTATAACACTCATATTACTGAACTCATCACATTTATAACACTCAATACTGCACATTATATATTACTTTCCAAAAACTTCTCAATTCAATTTTTAAAACAACAACTTTGAACTATATTCACAAGAAAACATCGAAATGTTATATCACCATCTTCATTACATTATCTCAAAATAGGGTATCCAAATACATATATTTACAACTACTACTTAAATGAATCCTCAAAACAAGTAACTACTTTGGCTTCAACTTGAGCACATCAAAACTGTCAACATAGCAAATCCCACCACTACAATAATAGTTGCATCTTCATGTGCACCTGAGAAAGAAAATTAATACTAGTTAGCTACAATTCCACCATGCATCTATAACAAGTATTGTCAACACATTAAGATAACACCAACTTACAAATTTGAAAATAGAGAGAGCTCTATGAACTAATCTTCAAAAACTTCAATGACTAAGGCATTAAAAATGATATATCGATGGTTCATGCTTTAAACCTCATCTTCTTAAATTTTAGTTTAACTAAAGATAGAATTAGAACTACTAATTTTTTTTCTTAAGTTTGAACAATCAAATTTATTGGATACTTGACCACAAAAGAATTAATAATCACTACAGCTAAATTCTTTCCAGAAAAGATGTTAGCTTAGGAGAAAACTTACTAACTGTTCCAGAAGTCAAGCTACACATACTTAGAGAGAAGTAAAATACTTACTGGTAGAGCCATCTTCTTTAATGTACTCATTGCCAAAGAGTGAAATGATTCATATTCAAGAAACTATTTGATACTATGACAGAAACTATTCACCAATCTGGAAGAAGCCAAAATGCTTGCTAACACTTGTATCATATCAGAAAAAGCTTTATCTATTGATACCACATAAAAGTCCCAGTCTTCACCCAATTATAATATAATATGCAATTTCTTCTTTTACTCCGTAATGCAAATATATCCATGTCCAAAATGAAGGTGTATGAGTTATGGGTGAATGATTTTTATTAAGATGGTACATGCATGTCTAACACAATACTGAGAAACAGCTAAGGACCTCAAATATTTGCACGTAGAGCATAGTAGTACTCAGGACAGAACACTAGATGTAGCTCTTTGAAAGATATCTGGCATGTTAATGAGGATGGTTTAACAAGCCAACTCCAAACACATGGAAAACTTGTTGATTATAATTATGATTTGTTCCATCTCAAAAAGTTATAAATTGTTAATGAAAATACCTTGCCATATTGAAGACTAGAAGCTTCGCGGTAGAACTCAGGATCTGCTTCTTTCGCTTTATTATAGGCTTCAATGTCGCACACTATGTTTTTAGTCCTTTTCTTGTATGCATTGTACAGTATTTTCTGGTTAAATACTGGACATAAAGAACTTTGTCAGGTAATCCATATCACAGTTACAGCAATCAGGTTCTAGTGATAAACATAAATCTTACATAACGAAAAGACCAACAGGTAAAATAAAAAACCTAGAGCTAAAAAACGGAACAGTCATGTGAAACTTACCATCCCAGCCAAATGGAGCAGGATCCTTCTCCCGTTTCTTATATTTAGCTTCAGCAGTCTCCTGCGTATCAAGCATGTATGCCTTTGACATATCCAAACCATTCGAATCGAGCAACTTCCCGATCTTCTTTTTCCTTTCCTCTATCCACTTTTGTTTGGAAATGCCCCTTGACTCTGTTGGAGCTTCCATTTTTTTTTTCTCTGTCACCATGGCCATTTGATTGGCCTTCCTTGCTTCATTCTACAAACCAACGAAGATGGATAAAAAATTATATAGGAAAAGATATATGCTAGTTGGAGTAATGTATGACTATGTATACATTATCGAAAGAAATTTGCGTTACCATTTTAAGCTGCAGATCAAACAGTTTTTTCTGTCGTTCATTAAGCTTTGGATAATCATCTTCATCATTATTTTGAACATTATGGTCATTGTCACCATCAATTTGTTCAGTAGGAAGTTCACCTTGATGAGTTGTGTTTGAGGAAGGGGTATCTTCTTCGTATTGGATTCTTTCTGTGATAGACATAAAAATGTTGATTTTTTTAGTAATTAAATTTAATGTGCATATAACAACTTACGGAGAAGACAGTTCTTAGGATGGTTGTTAATGCAATTAGAAACGAAATCAAGTTCCTTCATGACTAGGGCTGCAAATGACCAAAACAGCTTGTGATCTCGACTCGGATTCATTAACAAACCGAGCTTGAACATGTGAAGCTCTGGACGAGAGCTCCTGAACGACCTCGAGTGTAAACTGGAAGAGTACTCGGCTACTCATCTCGGCTATACTCATTCGACTTGAGTGTGGCTTGGCTCGACTCAGTTCGAGCCAAATAGTGCATAAGCTTATTTTTTTGGTAGGGATAAAAATAGTACATAAGTTTATTCTTAGGACCAAACTAGCACACAACCCATGTTTGCCAACAATCCAACCCAAACAACAAGGTCAACGATTTCAATGTCGGCCAATACTGAGAAACCTTGCAAGATAGTTGCCTAGAATCGGGTTCAAGTCAAGAATGATCAACCTGAAACCAGATGACGGCATGTGCATAAACCTCAAATCCTACCTTAAGTAACTCTGTATAAGTGGTTGTTTTTTCAACATACACCCCTTGATAATAACTTTATGCAATAGTTTATGGTTTGGGTATCGATATCGGATGATACTACGAACCGAGCAAGATTTAGCCTAGCAATAGTGACTTTATGCATATTTTATATAAGCTATAATATCGTGCACTTTGACGACCTATTTATACGAGCTCATTTTGAGCCAGACAAACAAAAGTTACTTTTTATACGTTTCAGATGAACCTCGGTTATATTGATGATTGATGAACTCAATCATGTATTATAATAACCTTCACTTTAGATATAGTTGTACTACTCAACCTCTTCAAACTTAATGCCGCTATCACATAGATCAAGTATGTCTAGCTAGCACCTTTTTTTGACGCCAATTAAATGCTACCGGCAAGGAATCATGAGCAGCATTAGTTAATTACTTCGAGTTATCGATTGGCAACTTAGGCTAGAAAAAAAAGGGGAAGGGATGAGAAATTAAACCTGGTTCATAATCCTTGGCATCCGCGATCCTTCGGAAGCAGAACTCGGTGCACTCGTGGTAAGGATTGGACGCGTTGACGCAGTCGGGGTGCACCGTCCTCTCTTTGGGCTCCTTCTCCTCTGTCTCTGCAATCAATCGATCTTCTATAAATTAAATAAGCCCTAACAAAACAAAAAGAAATCGCAAGGAAATTTCAAAAAAAAATGAGAGAAAAAGAAAGAAAGAAGGGGGAAACCTATTTTTTGCTGATCGGCGCGCTGCTTGGCCTCAGCGATCTTCTTGAAGCAGTATTCGACGCACTCATGGTAGGGATTGGAGCAGTTGATGCAGTCAGGATGGACCTTCTTCCCTTCTCCTTTCATCTCTTTAAACCCTAACCCTAACAATCTCACGAAAAATAGAAGAAGAAGAAGAAGTGACTCGACTCGACTCGACTCGGCTCGGCTGCTACATATAATATCAGTATTATCTTGTTTATTCGAGAGTTCGATTTTGGAGTTGGGGGAAAAGAAGGAGAAGGAGAGGAGAGGAGGGTGTAAGGAAGAGGAACTGACCCATGAGGTCTTCGGATCCGAGGTCGGCGCCGGAACCGATGAAGCGGCGGAGGTTGCGGACCCACGACATCGACGACGCCGGAGGAAGGAGAGGAAGAGCGCAGAGAAAAGGACGAGCAGAACCCTAACGCTCCTCCTTCGCATTCTTGTCGATCGCATGCGCGACGGTCTCGAGCTTGTCCTGGAGGGCGACGAGGTACGTGAGGCCCTCCTCGAAGATTTTGTATCTAGGGTTAGGGTTTTGGAGTTGGGGGAGAGGAGGGACAAGAAAGGAGGAGAAGGAGAAGACCAGAATGTTTTGGAGGAGAGGCGGGCTATAGCAAGGATTTTGCCAACAATTAAACTTAAAAAATATTACAAGTTTGCCACCGCTCTAAATTATTAATAATGCTTTGTTTTATAAACGTTATAAAAAGCCCAGAATTAGCCTAAACCGTCATAGAAAAAAGGTATTTCAAACTTTGATGACGCTTCTTTATCAGCCGTCATGAAATCCATTTATCAAGCGTCATTAATAGGTCTTTTTGTTGTAGTGCCAGGATTTGAAAGATACTTGCTAACTGTGCCAACTGCATGAGCGATGTCTGGCCTCGTACACACCATAGCATACATAAGGCTCCCCACAGCTGAAGCATATGGAACCCGCTTCATATCTTCTTTTTCGTCCTCGGTAGATGGACACTGCTCCTCAATGAACTTAAAATGGGCCGCAAGGGGGCAACTCACTTTCTTCAACCCGTCCATACCAAAACACTGAAGTATCCGGTGAATATACTTCTTTTGAGACAAATGTAGCAGATTGGACTCTCTCTCTCGGCTGATCTCCATTCCAAGAATAGTCTTCGCTGTGCCCAAATCCTTCATAGAGAAGGCCGCACCCAGTTGTCACTTCAACTCTGCTATCCTAGTGGCATTCCTACCCACTAATAGCATATCATCAACATAGAGCAATAAAATAATGAATTTATCATCGAAAAAATACCTTACAAATACACAGTGATCCGATGTCGTCCGTGCATAACCATGCTCCTCCATAAATGACTCGAACTTTCTATACCACTGTCTCGGAGCCTGCTTCAGACCATACAAGCTCTTTCTCAACCGGTAGACCAAATATGACTTTTCCTTCTCACAGAATCCCTCTGGCTGCTCCATGTATAACTCCTCCTCAAGATCACCATAGAGGAATGCCATTTTTACGTCCATCTGTTTGACCTCCAAGTCGAGATTGGCTGCCAATGCTAGCACCACCCGAATAGATGAATGCTTGACGACAGACGAAAAGATCTCATCATAATCTACGCCTTTCCGCTGACCGTAGCCTTTAACTACCAGCCTCGCTTTTTATCGAGGGCGAGTAGCATCATCCGTCTGCTTCACTCTAAACACCCATCGATTCTTCGAAGCCTTCTTGCCCTTTGGCAACCGCACCCGCTCATAAGTAGAATTGGCGTGTAAGGCACTCATCTCCTCCTATATAGCCTCCATCCACTCCTTCCTGTGTTCGTCTTTCATAGCTTCTACAAAACATTCGAGCTCTTTCCCGTCAGTCAATAGCACATACTCATATGGTGAGTATCTCGTAGATGGTCGACGCTCTCTGTCGCTTCTTCTCCGTGGAGCCACTGGTGCTGGCTGTATACCAACAACCTCCTCGTCTTCAGGAGATACCTCACTGGCATGCTCATCCTTCCGAGGGACACCCTGACCACCATCAGCAGGCTGATGATCAAGGTTGGGAGCAAATTCATGTACTGGCTCCCCCATAATTGGGTCCTCTACGATGTCCTCTGGAAACTGTTCGAAGCGAAATGACTCTAACTCAGGCAATTTTTCAGCCTCAGAAGGTATCTCAGAATCCTGAGTATTGGTCATGGTCTGATCCTTGACGAATACCACATCCCTGCTTCTGAAGAGCTTTCTTTCCACCGGGTCGTAGAGTCTATTGCCAAACTCATCCTGACCATAGCCGGAAAAGATGCATCGCCTCGTCTTCGGCTCAAGTTTGGACCTATCATCCTTCGGTACATGCACGAAGGCCTTACAGCCAATCACTCGCATGTGATTGTATGACGGCTCTTTGCTGTACCATACTTTGTCAGGCACATCACCCTGCAAAGGAGCACTAAGAGATAAATTAATAACATGAGCAGCTGTGAGAAAAGATTCACCCCAATAACTGTCCGACAAGTTTGCTTCTGACAACAAATATTGTACCCTCTCCATCAGTGTCCTGTTCATGTGCTCTGCTACACCATTGAGCTGAGGTGTCTTGGGCAGAGTTTTTTGGTGTCGTATCCCTTGCTCTCTGCAATTCGCATCAAATGGACCAATGTATTCGCCGCCGTTGTCGGACCGAACACATAATAACTTCTTGTCCGTCTCTCTTTCAATAGAGGCCTGAAACTCTTTGAATGTAGGCAACACCTGATCCTTGGTCTTTAAGGCATAGACCCAAACCTTTCTGGAATAGTCATAAAAAAAGTTACAAAGTAAGAAGCACCACTAATAGATTTTACCTTTATTGGACCACAAACATCCGAGTGAATCAACTCGAGCAACGCCGGCTTCCTTGAACTTGGGTGACTTTAGAAAGACACCCTATTTTGCTTCCCAGCTAAGCAGTATGTGCAGTTCTCCAACTTTGTAGACTTGAGCCCTGGAATCACCTTCCTGTTCACCAAGTAGCTCATCCCCTTCTCGCTGATATGGCCGAGCCGCCTGTGACACAACTCGGTAGACGCATCACTGACTGCGTTCACCTCATGTGCCCTGTCACGACCCATACCCAGTGTGAGGGTACGAGCACGTAACAACGCCCAGCCTATACCACAGTGTCGACGGTATAACATTGTTCTAGGTTGCTATCTAACCAACAACTCACGCAATTATATAATGTACTTGTCAAAATTTCAACTCCGAACGGAGGACAAGTATAGATATAATGTAATCTCAATCACAGTCTAAGCACGATATGATAACACAGAAGATAAAAACTAAGACTAAATACAACAATAAAACTAACTACTAAAATAACATAATCTCCAACAATCTTAAAACATCATAACTCAACTTATTTACAACTCAAGTTCTAAAATATGAAATCTAAACCAAGATGACTAGCTAATCTTTCGATCACTCCTGAGTGTCGGGACCAAAGGTAGCTAAGCCATCTCCTGGTCCATAATATGTAGGGCATGTGTCCTTAGGGCAATCATCTGTAAAATTTTCAACAGGTCCAGTTAGGACAGGAACGAGCACAATCTCATCTAGAAAACCCAAGTAAATGACAGAGAACTATAAAGCAGTTATAAACAGTTGTATTGATGAACATGGTAGTTTATATTCAGGTGATGGTATAGAAAGACAGGTAAAGTACAAGAAAAGTAAGGTAACTAAACAAGAGAAGAATTATGGCAATAAGGACTGTAAAGTAAAAGCTAACTGAACCAGGGTAACATGATATAAGTCCAGATAGTAAATATAGACAAGTGTAACTCCAATGTAAGTCCAGTACAAGACGAATCTATTACAAGATGAATCCAGTACGGGACGATTCCAGTCATAGTGATCAATGATTCTAGGGTGAGTCCAGCCTATACTCTAACAGTGTGTTTTAAAATACCGAGATCGACATGTAAACGGCTGTAGGTAATATGGCACATCACACACCTGGCCGGGTGTGAGATGGCTATCATTCCAGTAGATTCCAGTTGGAAGATTCCAGATTGGGGTATGTCTATATGTCTTACTCAAGTATTTCTCCTTCCAGCAAGTACAAGTAAATCCAGAATATGACACGAGAATCGAGATAAGTCCAGCCAAACATGATGATACCAGCAAGTGATTCCAGGGTGATTCCAGTAGGTGATTTCAGTAATAGAAGCCAGACATGATGATACCAGTAATAGAGGCCAGACAATATGGTATGTGTATCGCATACATGAATCCAAAAATATCCATACATGTTGTAACAGAGAATCACATACAACTAACTAGAACTGAAGTACAGTAATTGACAAATAAATGAGAGAACTATCAGAGAATGTACTCGCCTGCTACTCTGAAAAGAGTAGTGTAATATCAGATGTCTGCACCGGAGTCACAATGCCCTAAACAGAGTAATATGGGTTACAATATGTTTGAAACAAGGTAAATAACATTTATGATGCAATCTACATGATTTCTAGGTCAATCGAGGTCAAAGTCAATTCTAAGTCAACCTTGGTCAACTGTCTAGGTCAAACAAGTCAAACTAAGTCATATTAGGTCAAGTTAACCTATATCAAGTCATAACTACCGAAAATATCCTAACCTAGATATTCACATGCCTAATATAACCTTATACTAGTACATACATATGCATATAGGATATATCAACATATCCTAGGCTTTTAGGTAATTCCTACATTACCTTAGACTATAGGCTAAACTCTGTACCTTAGCTAATAGGGAAGTACACTATCATACACTAATACGTGGATACTCCTTGCTACAGTCCACTTATTTGGGCACATCCTACTCACTCACTCTCTAACTGACACAAGGCACTAGGATATAGCATGAATACCCTAACTAAACGAACACTCTAACCTCATACCTTACCTATATTCTCATAACCTTAGATATCTTAGGATATATAAATACTAATACACTAATATACTCATTTAAAACTATTAACACATCTCCCTAATCTTCCCCTTACTGATACTAAATCAAAGTCCTAATTTCTAATAACCAAATGCCTACACTCTATGGCCTAGTGTCACGAGCCAACTCTCTACTATATTACTGATACACCTATTTTCAGTGGCCTAAACCCCTGCCCTCTCACTCCTGACACACTTAAACTCACTCTCCTATCTTATACATATGATGCACATTCATACACTCAATCATATGGCCAATGGCAAAGTGACCCAATTGACCAAGTGGCCCATGCTAACCCAAACTGCTAATTTCAAGTGCTAGTGCCCTGCTGCCAAATGCTTGTATTTTGCTGCTGCTGCTGAAATGCTATAGCAACCAAGGCAAGGCCAAGCAATGCCTGTAGGAAGATCCCCTGCTTCTACTGCTATAGGGCATTACTGCCTAAAACAGGCAATGGCTAAAGGCCAGTTGGCCTACACTAGCCTGGGCAGTAGCCTAATGGCCTGTCCCAAGCCACACATGGCCTACAGGCCCCTCTCCTCCATTCTAAACATCTGACACCAAGTTACAGTGGCTAAGAAAACCCTACTGTACTAGGATTCAACCCCTCACACACAATCCTAACCCTCTATATCCTAGCTGAACCTGAAGTCAGTCCATATTGATACATGAACATTCACACTCACACACACATATAAACTAAGGACACTAGGACTAACTTTTCAGTACTTCAAACACCTATGACACTAACTGATACATGAACACTCTCCTAACACACACACATACTCACATGACTGAAACTAACCTATCTCTTGAATGCCCCCAAACCAGTATTCTCATCTCACACTCACATATACATATCCTCTTATACAAGTAGCACATACATATTTATATAGATTAAAAGTAAGGGACCATTACCCCTGTTAGAGTGGACTGAAATCAAGTTCAAGGACTAAAATCAACAACAAGGCATTACATTAGACTGATATCATGTTCAGATACTCTGAACATTTAATACAGGGACAGAGCATTGAGTGAAGTACATTACTGATATTCTACTGAACCTATATGCAGACATTCCATAGGACAAGGCTTCCTAATGTTAGGGCAGTACATGCTAGGGTACATGACACTAGAATTGTAGCGATTAACATCATATGGATAGGTCAGGCAATGGTTAGACATGTATGCTGTGATACAAGTGAATGCAATGATCCTAAAAATATGCAGGGAATGGAGAGTCTGAACCATAAAGCTATGGTTGAACATCCATATGGAAATATAGTGCAGGCATCAAAATGTATATGAACTTAAGGACTTGCAGGTGAGTGAATGTCACCTATGAGTGGTTTCAGTGTGTCGAGAGTGTCCAAACCCTGTGCCCAAAATTGTGTCAGCAATGAACCAGAGGCTATGCAGTCTACAGAGAAATGTGTGTGTGTGTGGTGCTCGACCTGTGAGTGCTAGGTATAACAGAGCGATGTGTAGTTTCGAGTGATGTCTAGGTGAGATTCTAGCATGTTAGGGAGTGTCCAAGTGTCGTGTGTGTGTCCACGAAGTGTCAGATCGAGTCCAAACAGTAGGGTCGAACTCAGCATTAAAACTGTGCTCAGCACAGTCTCGTACGGACATGTCCTGTCTACTAGGATACGACACAAGCCACTAGGGGTCTCGTGGTCAAGTGTCTAGGTAGCCTAGGTCTAGATGGTCGTGTCTAAGACCCTAATATGTGTCCAAGTGTCCTCGTGTCCGCGTACGAAGTGCGTATCAGTGGGACCTGTGTGCGCGTGTGTATGTGTGGTCGAGACGGTGCGGGCGGGTTTTCTCCTAATCCGCTCAACAAAATCATCTCAAATTTTACGTGCATGGTGTCAGTCATTGCCCGCAGGTGTCCCCCAATTTTGGTGTCCAACCGAGTCGTGTCGTGTCGGATATGGACGTGTGGCAGCAGGACACTGCACGGGGCCTGTGCACGGTGTCGTGCGTGAGGTGTGTGTCCTATTTGGACACAAAAAATCTATAAAATCATGCTCAGTCACATACATCCATGATCTACACATGATTAACTATCTAAATATATAATTTATTTTGAAAACCAAGAACAAAAAGTCCTAAGAGGCATTTCGTCGAACACCTACACAACACTATGATACGTGTCCGATACGGACACCAAACGGATACGAAATCCACCCAAATTCTAGGTACAACTAGGGGACACCTAGATCTTGCCTAATATGCAAGGAAATCAAAATAATAATACAATTTAAGGGGTTTTACTGATAGGTGCAAAAGCTTGAGAAAGTTCCAAATGCGGGATTCCTCCTTGCTAGCCAAATACTCCCAAATTGTCCCAAAGATGGGATTAAACTCTAAAATTAGAAAATAGAAGAGTATTAGGCTCTAATGCAAGAAACTAGAGTGGAAAAGGATTTAAAATGGAGAATCTATAGAATAGGAAAGAATGGACAAGCCTTACTTTTTTCCTATGTGCTCTTTCAATACAAAAGAGGCAAGAACTAATTAGGAGATTATTTATAGGGAAGGGGGAGCCCTAGTGGCTGGTCATAAAGTGAAAAATTAGGGTTAGGGTTTAGTCTAATGGGCTATGGACCTAATTGCACTAGTCATGGAACCAATTTCTAAGTCTCAAGTCTATGGACCAATTCACCAATCCTCCTATTTCAAACTTGATCCTAAGTGACCTAACTTGAGTTAGATTAGGGTCCATACCATGTTAGCTAAGTCACCAAAGTTAAGATCAAAGTCTAGGAAAATCTCTTAAGTCACAGCTAGCAAAAAGTCAAATTAACAATCACCAATGCAATAAATCCTAAAATAATTCAAAGGGATCAAATAACCAAAATACCCTCATACTCAAAGTAAAAATAAATCATCCTAATGACGTGGTCAGGCTCTAGGTCAGGCAGTCCCTCAAGTTACACTAGCAAGTATCAAAATCACAAGCCATGACTTAAAACAGTTTTAAATTGATTAAAAAAATCACCAAAATTCATAATATGATTTATATACAATAAATAATAATTATAAATACAAAATTTCAAAAATACCCTTATTTCAGTAACTGGGTGTTACATGCCCCCTGTACGCTCCCTTCCATATAGTAGAGTCCTGACTTCTTGCTTCCACTGGCAATCACCATCGAACCTCTGGAAAGCTTCCACTGACTATTCTCGAAGAGACTGAAGAAACCCTCGTCATCCAACCTTCCAACCGATACCAGGTCGAAACGGATATCAGGGACATGACGAACATCTTTGAGAATAAGAACTGCATCCGTCTTCGTTCTCAAATGTATATCTCTAACGGCAACCGCCTTCGACACATCTCCATTCCCTATCTTCAACACTCCACAGTCGTCTGTCGTGTAAGTGGCAAATAGTGCCCTGTTGTGAGATACATGCGCTGAAGCTTATAAGTCCACCAGCCAAGAATTGTCATCGCAGGCGAGGTTTGTGATAACCTCATCACCTACGATGATAACATCGCCTCCATGTATCAAGGCCGCCGCTGTAGTGTTCTCATCTTTCTTCCCCTTGTCACCTTTCTTCTTTCTCTTTCAAGTGAAACCGATCCGCTTGATGTGGCCCTTCTTGCCACAATGGTAACACTCCGAGTCCTCGTAACGACCATTGGACTTCTCCCTGATCTTGTCTCTGCCACTACCTGGACCCCTACTTTTGTCCCTTCCATGGCTCTCTAAAACCAATGCCTCTAAGTGGTGGGATGTGGATGAAGTGCCCAGAGAACGTCTTCGCATCTCTTCATTCAGCACCCCGCTCTTGGCAAACTCCAGACTGACTACGCCCTCTGGAGCAGAAGCGATCATAGATACTCGTACGGTCTCCCACGAGTCTGGCAAAATACACAGCAGCCCCAGTCCCTGAATATCGTCGTCAAACTTGACTTCTATTGAAGAAAGTTGGTCAACCATGTCCTGGAAATCACTCAAGTGATCCGTAATAGACTCCCCATCTTTGTACCGCAGACCCATTATCGTCCGGATCAGAAACAACTTGTTTACCCCGGTCTTCTTCGCGTACAAAGATTCCAGATTATCCCATAACGTCTTCGCGTCCTCAATATTGGCGACGTGGTTGTACACGTTTTTGTCAATAAACTACCTGATATATCTGCACAACTGTATATGCTCGAATTTCTAGTTTTCCTCTGATTTATCACTGGGCTTCTCGAATGCAAATACGGGCAGATGCAACTTCTTGACAAACAGCAAATCTTTCATCTTGCTCTGCCAATAGTGATAGTTGGTGCCGTTCACGTTAACCATGCGCACAGGCTTTGCATCCATCTCTTCTATCTAGTTTCTTGTCAACTTTTGACACCCTTCTGAATTCTAGAACCTGGCTCTGATACCACTTTATTGGAAATGAAACACGAAAACCATTCCCCAAACTAGAGAGTACCTGCGAGAGAACCTAGCAATACAACGCATGAACCAAAACACCAAAACAAACTATGCAGACATAAAGAATTTTTGACGTGGAAAACCCTTACGGAAAAAAACCACGGGACGATCAGAGTCCAACCCTGAGAAGCCTTCACTAATGAAATAAAGGAGTACACTCTCTACAAACTTCTTCCGATCCAAATCAGATCCCTACAACACTTAGGAGCAAGAATAATGATTATAAAGCTACGAAGAACAAGGACGATGAGTAGATATTACCCGAACACGATCCTCTTTCGAAAACGGCCTTCAAGTCTCCTTCTTCTCTGCCAAAGTTCAAATGGCACTCTTGCCTTCTTCCTCTATCTTTTCTTGTGTTGTCGACAATGATTAGGGTTGGGAATAACATAATATTAACTCCCCTAATCCGTAGCAAAATTTGGACCATCAGATATGATCCAACGGTGAGAAATCACCTAAGAAATTCGCTTCAGCTCCGACACACAGAGTTTGGCCAGAACTCTGTGTTCTGACTCCAGAATGGTTATGGAACTAGGGACAGAGTTCAACCAAAACTCTATCCTGGGGCAGAGTTCGGCCCGAACTCTGCCCCCTGTTCCAGAATGTCTCCAGGTAGCTTCCCAAGCTTCTTCGTCTACTCCGACTGGCCTCGTCACCTTCCGGAGCTTCTCTGACACACAGATGACGCTCGTCGCACTCCGGGGTCTTCTCCATATAGGTTGGGAACCCCACCCACTCCAACACGCATAGCCCCATTTGTCATGAACCAACCGGGATTGGTTATACACAATCTTGTTCACAAATTCACTACTAGGAGATCCCTCCCAAAGCTAAGTGCCCTCCAGCAACCTCCGGTCTAATTGCACTAGCTGAATGCGTATCGTGCATAATCTTATGAACCTGTGACTATCTGCCCGCCACTCCCCTCCTCATAAGATGCTTGCCACTATGATATTCACATAGGCCTCATGAGAGGCGCGACTGCCAACCCACCCTAGTAGTCCCTTGTGTATGACCCAATGATCCAACCATAGATCAGTACGCTTGCCATCCGTGATGAGCCTCGTTAACCTTTGACAAATCGTTGATCTGTGCTTCATGATCTGTTTGAAAGAAATATATACATTATTTCTAGAGGAGTACGACTAGAAATTTGCTCCATTTATAGGTATTTGTTCCTCATCCATTGAACCCACAATGAGTCGCCCTGTAGGAACCCCAACCAATTTCTACCCTACAACAGTTCACATGGTTTGCAAGGACCGAGGAACAACTCCCGCTTCATCTCTAGGTCTGCACAAATCCTTCCAAGCAATGGCATGTATACCAGCTCTCCAAATGAACTATGCACATAACGTTTCCAATCGACATATCGTGGCTATCGACAATATGATCGATTGAAACTAGAAGCTAGTCATAGACATTATGATCGAACTTACCAAGTCAATCATGCTCCCAAATGATAAGTTTCTTGCATGCCATCTTTCCATATGCAGGTGAGCAAATTCCACAATACTAGAACAGTCCATCGTCTTCGTATAATTAACTGATAATGGAATACAAAAGTATTTCACTAATAATTCTCCTCTAGCGATCCCCAGTATAGCTGCCCGCTCCTCCTTAGCTGGACACCATTTATTAAAATAAACAATACACTTATCTTTACTGAGGCGAAGCCCCATGACCCTCCAAAATTCCACCATAACATCAGAATCGTTGTCAAGATAGCAAACAAAGGAGCCAAAAACACCAACAGATCATTCGCGTAGATAAGATATGTCACGTAAGGTTGTATTTGTCAAAACAATGGGACAATCCTCCATCGACACACAATAATGTCCATCAAGCATGTAAAGTACTCCATAATTAGCATAATAAATATGGGAAGAGCGAATAACCTTGTCGTATCCTCTATTACGCCTGAAATAGCCATGCAGCTGCCCCTTGATAAGAGCCGAGAAGGTAGCCATCATAATACACTTTCATATACATGTAACCCATGAGCTATCGAACACCATAAAAATCATAATGCAACATAAAAAAATCTTTGTTCACGTGTAATTAGCCTTCCGCAGATCGAGTTTTATGCAGGCTTTATGTCCACCGAGTTTCTTCAATTCGTGCACCATGTCATGTCCCAACAAATTATACTCCGCAATGGCCCTCCATTTGATAAAAGTTGCTTGATTATTGGATACTAGCCCTTGCATAACCTTCTCCATCCGTCGACACATGAGGTGGGTAATTATCTTATTTAGATAATTACAACATGATATAGGTTTAAAATCCTCCAACATTATGGCCCCCTCCTTTTTTTGACACAAGCGTCAAGAAAGTATGATTGAGCTCCCACAACAATCTACAGTGTTTGAAAAAATCACCAATAATTTCCAGCACCGAACCCTTAAGATCCTGCTAGTACAATTACACACACACAAACACACACAAACATATATATATATATATATATATATATATATATATAAATATATATATATATATATATATATATATATATATATATATATATATATATATATATTGAATAGACAATTGGACTTTACCCAACTCCTTTGACTTATAAGTTATTCTTTGCACAAAACAACTAACAACCAGCAACTGTCACTAAGTGTTGTGCCTTGATCAGGATTGAAAGCGAAGATGCAAGTCCTCCAAGAGTATCTGCTTTCATATTTTACAACTGAGTCACGTGGCTATTGTGTAAACCTTTGAACATGCTTGCTTGCTCGATGGTGGCTTGATGATAAGGTATCAAACCTTTGTGTCATATTTTGTACTCGCTCCTGACATGACTGATGATCACTTTGGAATTATCTTAGGCTTCAAGGTGGTATACCCACAGCTGACAGGCTAACTGAAGACCAAGGAGAAAAGCATTATATTTTGCTACGTTATTAGAACAAGATTTTGTCAAGGAGTGAGCACGATGGATGAAGTGATTTCTGGGGATATAAACGCAACCCCCACACGAGCTACTATTTTCCCTTAGGGCATGTACTCCAGGCGGCATCGAAGAACATCTGTTAAATTTGATCTTCTAAAGTTACGTTGGATTTAAGGACTTCATTAGGAATATTTTCATACAATTTTGAAGTTTTCGAGATTGGATGTGATGCCAAGAAGCTTGCTAAAGCCTGACCTTTAATTGCCTTCCATGGAACAAATTTCATATCATATTACGAGAGCAGCATGGCCCAACGCATGGTCCATTAATCGAATGTATAGCAAGAATGATTTTCCCGTGATATGTGCTACCGATATTGGAGGACTTATCAAATATCTTTTGATGTCCTCAAAAGCTTGTTGGCATGCTTCGTCCCAAATGAACGTGATGGTCTTTCATGAGTTTAGTGAATAGTTGGCATAGACTGGACAGATTCGCTAAAAATCTTCGAATGTATATTAGTCTTGCTTGAAGTCCCTGCAAGTCCTTAAGGTTCCTGAGGGTTTCATGCCTATGATAGCCTTGACTTTTTCTAGGTCGAGGTGGATCTTTTTTAGGTACATGATCACGAAGCCCATAAATTTGTCGTTGTATAGCCCAAGAAAAAGCTTTGACCGGTTCATTTTGAGTTGATCTGCGTGCATTATTTTGATCATCGTTCTTAAGTCTTGGATGTGAGCTTCTTTAGGTCATTTTATGTTGGTGATGTTGTTGATGTAACATTCCACTATTATAAACTCCCATATTTTTATTTATTTATTTGGCCTAAGTAGTAATTTCTTTGATTTTTTATATTTTCTAGAATAAATTTTGTTTTTTATATATATAGCCTTAGTCATGGTTAAGTTTTGAAATGCATGTTGACTAGAAATTGTAGCATAGCTACTGCAGTCATGTGCCATTACTAGCATATTAGCCATGGTAGGGATGGCCTAGCCATATTTATGTCCCTTGTATGGTAGTAAGTAAAGTTGTGGCTTAAAACATATTATTGGCTTAATTATATTTAAGAGCATTTGTTTTTTTAGGAGACGCGATTGTTCCAAACTAGCCCAAACGTGACTCCAACCAAATCCAAACCCATGTATAAAAGTAGTGCATCCAAATATGTCCGTGTATATATATATATATATATATATATATATATATATATATATATATATATATATATATTTATCAAAGACGATTTTATTGAAAACGAAGGTGAGCTCGTGAAGAGCAATACAGGTGCAGGACTGGAACACACAAAAGAAGCCCTGATGAACAAGGATATTAAAACAACATGTAGTAATGCTAAATAAAAGGTTTTCGGTTTTTTGAGGAACCCAAAAACTAACTAACCATCATTTCAAAATATTTGAAATTTTGAAAATCAAAATTTCAAACTTTTTAAAAAATCTGAAGCCGCAGCGTGTGAATGGATTGTCCGTGCACGCAACCAGATAGGCGCTGGGCCCAAGGCGGGCACGCTTTTCGAGGAGGTGGTATGGGCGAACTGTCCGAGGGGAGGGGCGCACGGCTCGAGGAGCCTCGACCCCCCCCAGCACGGAGCTCGGAGGCTGTGCTCCGGCGGGCCGAGAGAGGAGCGATGCTCCGACGAGACGAAAGAGGAGCGGGGGGGGAGGAACGCACGTTGGAAAGGGAGAGAGCTCACTATCCAAGGGGGATACGCATCCCCGGGGGCGCGCTGCCCGAAAATGGCGCGCGGCTCAAGGAGCCTTGAGCCTCCCTCCGCCTGCATGCAGGTCTGAGTCGGCCGGACGGGGTATCGAGAGCGGCGAGACCGTGGGAGTCGACTTCGGGGGGAGGGGGTCCCAGCGGTGGGAATGCGATCGGAGAGTGAGTGGGGGGTCGACATCACCAAGGGGGAGGAGAGGGGGGGAGGAAGATGGCTCCAGCGAGGGGGAGGCCGAGAGGGGCGAGGCGCCTGGAGGAGAGACTCAGGCGGCGGTAGGTAGGGCCTACCATCGGCGACGGGGGGGAGGGAGGGCACCTCCAGCTTGAGGCGAAGGGATGTCCGGCGTCCATCAGAGGGAGGAGGGACATGGCTGGACTGGGGAGGCACCGCTGCAGACGAGGAATCACCTACCGACGTCGGGGATGCCTGGGCCACGACGCTGAGACCGGAGAGGGCCTCTGCGCGGCTACCACAGCCCACGAGGGAGGGACCATCGATGGAGGAAGGATCTGACGAGGAAGGAGGGGAGGGGCCCGGTCCAGGGCCGCCGGTGCAGGTCGCCTATTGAAGCGAGAGGAAAGCCACCGCCTTCGAAGAGGGGGCCACAGCCGCTGTAGGAGGGGGCACCGGCCACCAAAGGAGGGCGGCGAGCGGAGGCGGCGTCGGGAAGGGGAGAAGAGCCGAGATGGGGGCTGCCGGGATGGAGGATGCCGGGGTAGAGGCAGACCCGACGGAGAATCGAGAGGGACGACGGGTGGCTCGCAGGGCGGAACAGCGACCTGCGGAGGGCCACGCCTGGACCGGTGGCGCCGGTTTCGTCGAAGATGACGACAACGCCGAGGCTGGAGGGGAGGTGGAAGGGATAGAGGGGGAGGAGGGGCGCTGGGGCCGTCGTCGAGGAGGAAGGAGAGGACGGTAGCACCTAGGGCATCAAGGAGGCTGCCAGGAGGGCACCGATAGGAGGGAGCGCCGCAAAAGGGGGGCGGCAGGGGGAGCAGGCCGGCGGAGGCCGCCGCGGGCTGCCAGGGGGCCGCTCCCCAAGGCTGCGTCCACCAAGGAGCCGGCCACCAAGGTGGGGGGCTCTATCCCCAGCTGTGGTCTCCCCAGGGAGCAGAGCTCACTGGGGGGGGGGGGGCTCCATTCTATGTGATCCTAAGTGTCCTAGGTCTAATCCTAAGTTGACATTATCGTCTATATTTTACCCAAAGTCAAACCAAATTCTAATTAGACTTGGAATGCATCCAAGATACACAATATATATATATATATATATATATATATATATATATATATATATATATATATATATATATATATATATATATATATATATAAAATTATCTATAAAATCCCTAACTAACTAGCTAACCACTTTTCCTAACTAACTAAAAACCAACCATAAACTATACCCAACCCATCCTCACCTAGGAAACCTCTAATTTTTGTCCAAATAACAGCCCCCCTTAGATGGCCAAACTTACAAGGATGGAAACACAATTCTATTTACATATACATGCCACGGGGTTCGACTCTTAGGGGAGCCAGGCTGCTTGCTCCTAGTGGATTAGGTGTGTGGGTATATATATATATATATATATATATATATATATATATATATATATATATATATATATAAAATCTTGGTTCTATCCATTTATTCACTAGACCCAACTATAAATGTATGTTAATTTCTTTTGTCCTCTTCCACACAAATCAAAACAAAATTTTGTAATGATCCGATAAGGATAAACTCCAAATTCTATCTAAATTCTACTACTAAAAAAGAAGAATATACGAAATAAAAAATTTGATTTTTTTCTTATTATTACGACATGCTGTTTTTTCCATTCATCACCTTTCAGGATCAGTCGCGGTCTTATAGACTCTACCAATAGTCTGGACGAATTCGTTGCTTCATCCAAAAATGTGTAAAAGATCATAGTCGTACTTAAAAGCCGAGTACTCTACTGTTGAGTTAGCAACCCAAATAAATATGATATATAGAGATGATAAAAAAAAATCAATTGAATTGCACTGCACCACTCCATCAAAACATTGAACTAACAAGAGATCGAAAAGAAATATTTTAAGGTCAATTTAAAAAACAACGGAATAGAAATATCAAAATTGACAGACCGCTTTTTTCGTTAAGAAAATGTGTCTTGTATAAAAAGAAATCCGACAAAAACCCGTTGACTAAAGTATATATATATATATATATATATATATATATATATATATATATATATATATATTTATATATATATATATATATATATATATATTTATATATAAATATATATATATATATATAATTTTTTTTATATATATAAATATATATAAAAAAAAAAAAAAAAAAATATATATATATATAAAATATATATATATATATATATATATATATATATATATATATATATATATATATATATATATATATATATAAACCACTACCAAAATAACTTTAAACCCTAGATTTCACCTGCTTCCCTTTTGACCGGCCCTATCATATATTTTTCTTCAAAAATCAGCCGCCCCAAGCCCGCATACACCATCTACCACCATCTTTATCACCAAAAAGCTTCTCCTGTAATCCAAAGTCAACTTTTCCACCATCCATTTATCCAGTCTCCACAAAACTCCATAAAACTCTACCTTTGCCTTCAAACCCGTCCAAGCACCATTTCCATCACCTTTAACCCATCAAGAAGGGGATAGAAAGCTAAGCAAAGCAAGGAGTGGTGTTCGGACAAGATGGAGTACCGACAACCCATCCTCTGAAGACTTTCGGTAATGATTCTAAATTTTTTGTCTCGAATCTCCATGGTATAAATTCTGTAATAATATGAGAATTAATGTTCTAAAACCATATTTTGAAATCTTTTATGACATATTATTAACCATATAGATTATAGTTGAATTGTGGACTCTTAGTAGGTTTGGTATTACGAACTCAACAGAAATTTGGACGACATGTAAGTATACCTTGCCAATATTAGGCATGTTTATTTCCAGTCTCACTTTTTCATGTGTATTTCTTTCTTGTACTGTCACATGATTTTTTGTTCATGTTTCAAGATGTCTTCCTTACTTGTTTTTCTATATGTTACATGTCTTTCTTTTTCTTGTCACATATTTGATCCATGCGACACTATACTTGATAGATTATTGCATTCTCGTGCACTTGATTTTGTCACGTATTTTTGTATTACTTGGACTTGAGTTTGACATGACTTAACTTGACTCATAGTTCTAGGCTAGGATGTTATTTTTAGACGTTGGCTATACTTGACCACTCTCGATCGTTAGCCCCTACCGAGCTATGATAGAGATTTACTATAGATTGTTAGCCCCCATCGAGCTGTGATCTATGTGGCCATTAGCTTCCATCGAGTTGCGGTTTACCATGGGTTTTACTCATAGTCAGGTTTATTAGTTTAATTCTCGATGGCATGCCGCATTCTTCACATTTTTATTCTTGTAATGTGTATTCTTTAGTCGTTATTTCTTGTACAATTTCTTGCCTTTCAATGCATGTTATTTATTGTTACAATATCCATGTTATTATGTATCTTGCTATATCTTTTGAGGACCTGGTAATCTCTCCAGGTATTGCTGAGCTATCAAGGTAGAATAGATTGTTAGAGAATGATTGCTTCTCTAGATTTCAGGTATATTTAGTTGATACTATCAGCATATTCTTTCTTATTTTATATTATTGTATTAAATTGACTCATGCTGCTATTATAGCCTAGTATTTTACAAGTTTCATCTTTCTTCTAGCTTGTTCATGATAAATGTGTTATTGGAGATCCACTATAATATATTTATCTATTCTTGAATCATTGTATTATGGTATAATCAACTTTAGTACATTTGGTTCGCTATTATTATTACTATTTTGTTGATTGAGATATAGTTGACTTGGTATTTTATACATTTATACTTGACCTTATAGACAACTTAAGTGCATTACTTGAGGGTTTTCCTAGATTGGGTTCACCTTCGAGTATGTACTAGCTGGCCGAGTCATGTGCTAGTCTTATGATTTTCGGGAATAGCTAGCGCGTGAAAAATATTTTTTTTGTAGGTGTTTGAAAAAATTATGCTCATATCACATTGGTATGTTACACCGACATTTTTTTTATCCAAAGGCATTATCGTGTAACGGTATACCCCCAATGGCAATCAGAATGATACAAGCTTTTTATTGTCAGGATGCATCTTGATTAGGTTATACCCAAAGAAGCCATCCATGAAAGACATCCACTTGAAGCCACATGTGTTGTCTATCATGTCGTTAATTATTACCAAAGGAAATTAGTCTTTAGGGCAGGCCATATTTAGATCTTAGAAGCCGATGCATATCCAAACCTTCCTATTCTTTTTGGGTATCAGAACAAGGTTGGCCACCCAGACGATTTTTTTTTGAATAAAGTCACATGTGATGAGCTTTTTGAATTTGGTTTTGATGTCCTCCATGATGTTGAGATGAAACATTCTATATTGTTGTTTGACTGGCTTGGTGTCTGTCTAGATATTTAGCCGGTGCATAGCTATATGAGGGTCTAGGTCAGGCATGTCCACATAGCTCCATGGGAATAACTAAATGTCCTCTCGTACAAGTAATACAAGAGTTTTCTTTTTATTTTTTTTATTTGAGAGTGTTGCTAACGAAGATTGGCTTAGGATGGGATTTGTTTCATTTGGATAACCTCGTCTTCGATTGGTGGTTCACGTTGTTCAAAGCATATTTCTTATTATGCTTCTATTTTTTGGGCCTAAGGATCAACTTTGTAGGGCACCAGAGTTTGGTCATCGACTTTAGGTAGCTGGCTGATGGAAGTCATGTTAATAGACAGACTTCTGAATGCTGCAACAATACTAACATTATAGTCCTTCGCAGAGGAATCCGATAAATGTGATGGTCGAGATTCTTCTTCAGAGGAAACAGGACTAGAGGGGGAAGTAATGTAACCCAACCTCCGGTCCATACGATGGTAATAATCATCGGGCCTGCCTTTCTGGGTGCGTGGTCGGAGTTGAAACAACGTCCTCTTCTGTCATTCAGGCCTCGTGTTGTATAAAAATTATAACCCATTTTTCTAATGATTTGTCTAGTAACCTAGCTTAATCGATATAATTAAGGGCTTTCTTCTTCCTCATCCTATTTGGAAATTGTTGTTACGAATATCGACCTTCCTCTCCCAAACATAATGGGTGATTTATCTTCTTCTTTTCTCAGAACCATTTTATGAAATGGATGGCTTAGCTGCGAATCGATATAGATCGCATATTGAACTATGATTTGAATTCAATCTGAATTAATTTATGAGTTAAGTGCGAAAACTTAGTAGTACAATGGAAAGTTTGTTTGAGGATATGAAAATGGCTCTAAGTATTGAGGAACTGTATTGTTCGATGAACTAAGATAGTCTATAGATCTTGATCATGGATAAGTTGACATTATATTAAATTTGGAAGGAAGCATTGGATGAAACAAAATTGAGTTTGGCAAATGAATGATTTCTTGGATATATATAAAAAAATATTTTTATATATGAATGATTGTCTTGTATGATAAATTATTAAAGTATGTTATATATATATATATATATATATATATATATATATATATATATATATATATATATATTAAGAAGAATTTATTGAAAACAGAAAAGGCCACACAGTATAACAGACCCGAACCGGGCCACCATAAAAACCCAAAACGCGGCCCAACCCGCAAAACCGAAGCAAAAACGAAATACGAACTCCGCCAGCTGGGGGGGGGGACATGGCGTGCCAGCGCGGGACCAAGGGGGTCTGCTCTAGAGCTAGGCCCGAGGCAGGAGAGAGGAGCCCGAAGGGTCAGGGGCGGGGACCGAGGGGGCACTGGTCCCGAGGAGGAGCCTCGGGGCGCCCGCGCACTGGCCGGGAGAGCGTCGCCGGGCGGCGAGGACTCCGACGGAGGGTGCAAGAACTCCGGGGGGAGGGGACTGACCTCAAGGGAGCCGACCAAGGGCGGAGCGGAGTCGCGGTTGGAGGGACGGAGGGGGACGGCGGAGAGGGGCCACCGGGATAGGGATCCTCCGGAAGGGGGAGGAGGGGGGGAGGGGCGGCGTGGACTCCGACGGAGGGAGTAGGAGCCCGAGGAGGAAAGGGGGAGGGGGAAAGACCTCAGGAGAGCTTCGACGTCGGCTGACCTAGGCGGAGGTGGCCGGCGACCGCGATCCGAAGGGGCGGAAGAGCCGGGGAGGATGGGGCGCCGCGGCGGGAGCGCCGTCGTCGGCAGCGCTAGAGGAAGCATCTCGCTCCTAAAGCGAGGAGAGCCGCCGCCGCCTGGGGATAGGCGGGGACCCAGAACCACTGGGAGAAGACTGGATCTTGCCAGTAAGCGCCTACCGGGGAAGAGGGAGACGGAGATGAGGCGGAGGCGGGGAGAGGAGCGGGAGGAGGATGCGACAGGAGTTGGTTGGCCGACTGGGCGGGGGGCGCCTGGAGGACATCCTCGAATAGAGCGAGGGGGCCGGAAGGAGGTCCTCGGCTAAGGCGGGGGGGGGAGGGAGGAAGCGCGGGGAGTGGCTGCACGGAGGCGGGAGGCGTAGAGAGAAGAGCCTCCGCAGGAACAGGAGGAGAGGACGTCGAGAGGAGAAGAGGAGGGACGGCGGGAAGGGCGGAGTGGGAAACCGAAAGGGCTAGGGTAGGGTGGGTGGGGGGCTGCTCGGGGGAAGAAGCTGCCCGCTGAGGCAGGGAGGCGAGTGAATGTAGGAGCCGAAGAAGGGAGGAGAGCCGGAGAAGGGAGGGATGCCACGGCGGCCGTTGCCGTAAGTCCCGAGGGCCACCTCAGGGAGAGGTGGACAAGAGAAGGACCCGCAGACGGAAGGGAGGCAATACCAAGGGCGGCGGGCAGAGCTGGCACCGCTCGCTCGACGGCGAGCGCGCCAGACTGGGGGCCGAGGAGGGAGGGAGCCTGGGATGGCCGCAGGCGCCTGGCGCGGCGACCCCTCCGATGCCAAGGTCGACGGAGGCGACGAGGCTGGGAGAGGGCGGAGGAGGGGGAGCCGCACGTCGGGCAGACGCCGAAGGAGGGTAGGCTCCGCGGGAGAGGGAAGTCCGACCAACCGTGGGGAAGGTTGAAGGAGGAGGAGGGCACATGACGCCCGGCCGCGGCCAGCTGGGGGAACCCAAGGAGCGGGGCTCATCCCGAGGGGAGCCAAACCCAAGCCATGTATGTTATATATATATATATATATATATATATATATATATATATATATATATATATATGAATGATTGTCTTGTATGATAAATTATTAAAGTATGTTACCTGTATGGATTCTGATTATAGACTATTAATGAATTGAATGGCAATATTGGAATTTTTTAATGATTTGAATAGATGATCATGAGTATGGCATGAATGGATATTAGTTTGACTCGCTGGCAGATGCTTGAAATTATTGGTGATTGGTAAAATTAATTTGGATTGATTGACTTGATGGATTACAAAAAATTTGTGTCGACCTATTGATTCGTACGAATAAGTAATTTTGAAACAAATATTGACTGTGAGGGTTGCCATGACACATGGATTGAATTTAAAGTTGATCTTGATTATACAAGTAAATTGGATGCATAGAGAATGACTATGATTTTGATTGGAAATAAAAAATGGACGTGAGTTATGATTGATATATTGGTAAATTAAGAAATTATAATTTATCATTTGGATTTATGACTTATGATTTGGTATTAAGACATACGAATTTGGATGGGCAGATTTTATCGTACTTAATTAAGGATGTGGACTATGAGAGTTCGTTGGAGTGATGTCGTTGATCAAGATGTAGTCTAGGATGATTGTTGGATGGTGTAAACCCCTAACTTCTAAAAAATATTTATTTATTTATTTAAATTTACTATTAATTTATATGTAGTCATTTTTATTTTCAAAATTAATTGGAATTGTTGTTATATATATAATTGTGTATTATAGTATATAAGTGTTATATATAAAATAAAAAATATATAGTTCATAGATAAAGACTATTGTTAAAAAAAATTACAAAAAGTTTTAGATTTTCAGAAATTTTAAAGAGATTAATAAAAAAATGTTAGGATTTTATTTTTCTTAAATTTTAGAGTCAATATTAAATAGAAAAACCACAATATACTGTTGTTCCCTGTGGGAACGGTACATGCCAAACCTCGATTCTTTCCCCACGTGAGAACTAAGAAATTTTCGAGATGCAAAAACGAGCCAATCTTCACCCAAAATTTCAAATCTTTTTTTTATACCAATCCCAATCTGATTCTCTTCTGTTTAAATAAAAAATTTCATCTAAATCTTATCAAACCCGACTAGGAATCATGTTTACAAATCTATATATAAATCGATAAAAATTATTGTTATAGAACTCTTCGAAAATCCCACAAGAGACTCTAAATCTTCCCAAGGCCTTGTCAAACCCATGCGTCGACCCCATGCAGGTCCCCGCACCTATCTCCAGCCACCAGCCTGCCATCATGAGCACAACAGCAGCGTGCACATAAGTACTAGCAATAGCAGCTCAACCGCCCTACTTTTGTGTGAGATTTCTTCCTCCTCACTTTTGTATATTTCGATCAAAATAGTTTATCGTGTAGAAAACCTAGAACCTATAAATCCCATCAAGTAGAATTTTTTAGTTGATGATGTAAGCAACAAAAATCGAGTTTCAAAATTAAGAAAAATAACGACTTCTAGACAATAAAAATTATTCCGAAATGCTGTTTTAGAAGCAGATTTACGGACCGAATATCGAGAATTTTTAAAATATATTTTAAAAAGTTTTAGCCAACATGAACGGCTTCACAACAACTATTTATTCGTTATTTTCCCTTTATTATTTTTTGAATAAATTTTGTTCCAAAAATAAAGAAAAACTATTTTCAAAACTTAAATTTCTTCGATACAGAGTATGTCCCGACAAACCGGGCGACTTAGTCGTGACCGATTGCATAGAATGGTGCATATGGACTTCATGGACTTGTATTCTTTGATATAAACCGAATTGGTTGCGTGTGCACGACAAATTTGACCCTTATCCATAAAAAAATTACTGTACCGATATTTTTGCAAACTTTTTGATTATTTTGTGCACGCTCATCAAATCGTGATGAAACTTATGTCATTGGATTTGTAGCATTTCATTGGTCCTATGTCCCATGTTTGGTCTGATTTTGGGATGGTTGATCGGATCGTCGTTGTTCAGGCCCCATGATCCGATTCAATGGGCATTTTTATGATCGACTCACCAAAATCCAAAACTGGACATATCATTGAGTTAGCATTGAAAAACTGAACTTGTAGTTTAGAGACCATTAGGTTTGGCATATTTTTCGGTGCAAAACGGATCTAACAACTGGCATTGTTTTGAACTGAAATTACCATTTTATCCCTGTGCCCAAAATTGAACTTATGGGTAGTTTATTTTAGAAATTTCTCTTGTTTCAAAAATGTTGGTGATGTATATTTCAGTATCCGAAGATGTTTACTAAAGTTCCATCTTTGTTTCTTCTATCGGCTTGACGAGTTCACCTATTGGACATCGTAAAATTGTCACACCAGTACCAGGCAAGTATATCTTTTTATATTTACTGCTTTATTTATTTATTTTTAGCATGTTATTATTTTATTTCGTATTCGTTTTTAGTTTCATTTCATATAAATTGTGCGTCCAAGTCATACTTTGGGTGCAAGCGATTGTGTTAGTCATTTTTGTGTTGCTTTTATTTATTTTATGTATGTTGACCTAGCGTTAGCAAACTACCTTATCATTTTGGGATGGCATTATATCTCCTTTGGCCATGTCGTATGTGTCCCACAAATTGGGAGTCTCATATAGGTCACGGTCTTTATATTTGGCTTACCATAATGTGTGACAGTTAGAAATGTAAATTTATGAATAGTATGTTAGAGACTCATATAGTTACAAACTGGAGAAGTTTTGGATACGACTTGATCAATATCATTCTGGGAGGGAAAGGATACTTAGATGCACGGGCTACCAAATCCAAAAGCCATAGTAATTTATGCACTACGGTAGTCTTGTCGCGATGGTTGCTAGCCTCGAGCTAGGAGGACGGATAGGTCACGAGGGCCGCTAGCCTTGAGCTATATCGACTGATGATAAACTGGATGTGCGTGTTTTTGTCTGTTTTGATTTGGTCATGGGGGAGTCAGCCTTTACCTGCCCATACATCGAGATATCTTCTAATTACACATTGGATGGTTAGGGGCACCTTTTGTATGTTTATTTGTCATGTCAGTCCTTTGCATATTTATACTTACTATAGCAGTTCATATAGCATGATATTATGTATCTTGTTATGTTCCTCTGAGGACCTAGCGATCTCTACAGGTGTAGATTATCAGGATTTTCTGTAAGAGTACAGATCAGGACAAGATTCTTAATTTTCTGTCGAGGAGGTGTTACCTTTCGACGACTCTTGATTCTTTTAGTTATAGACTTTCTAGTTACTATTATTTATTCCTTATTTCTGGAGGTCTAACTCTATCTGCATTATAGATGATTTAGTCGCTTGGTACTAAATTTGTCTCCACCCAACTATTTATTCATTTGACATTCATATTTAATTTAGTTGTTATGTTTGATTGGTTATTTCCTTACTTTATGTGGATGAAATATAGTATACCATTTCTGTGATTTATCTTCATTAATATGTATTCATATTATTATGTAGGTATACTAGATTCCATGCATTGGAGTAGCCTTTGTATACATATAACTAGCATGTTCGCGTATTCCTAGTCCTACGTATTTTGGGACTGGGACCTGACATATTTTTGTGGCAGCCCATGCAGGTTAATAAAATATTGTTTCAGTTACGTTACTATACCGAATAAGCCTGGATATAGGATTAGAGTTTAGGATCTCATCCATATGCTTGACATCTTCTTTGATTCCTTTTTCGAATTCTCATTTGACTTTTTGACTTATACCTAGCGTGAATCTTTTCTACGAAATTCTTATATTTCGTGCCGGAAAATAAATTTTCGTAGTGGTCATGTTGCCCATCTTGCTAGCATACCCGATGATTCAGAAGCACAAGAGGAGCACGTTCCCTTGCAGCCCCCGATAGTGACCCTAACCACATCTTTTCCACAAGGATAGACATCTCAGCCAGATTAGATGACCCATGTACTCAACAGTACCCCAGACTTTGGTTCGCCTGATCAGCAGCCTTCGACACCCTATGAAAGGTATTCTACGACCCTTTCCAGTTCCTACCTTAGTTTGGACCGCACGTGCTTCTGCCCCCGACTGACGGCAATCAGACCACCCAGTTCCTTTATGCCTTATTGCAGGCTCTGTGGCAGCAGATTGAGCTATTGAGACAGAACATGGTCGCCCTGCTAAATAGACCCCCACCTCTACCACCAGCCTCACTACAAGCACCTGTACTAGAGACCAACCATACGCAGACAATATTCCAGATTTATGTAGATGAACCCAAAGACTTTCAAGGGTACCGAAGGTTCACTAGAAGTCTCTTCATGGCTTGTTAGCACAGAAAAGTTGTTAAAGGCGTCACAGTTGCCAAAGGACATATGGATGACCATCGTAGATCTGTTACTTGTAGACAATGCTCACTATTAGTGGAAGACAGAGTACAAATGCTTGGGTACTAATTAGTCTTGGAAATAGTTCTATAAACTCTTTAACGATAGGTACTTCCTAATTATTGTTCGTTGTTCTATACGATCAGTTCCTCCCACCTCATGTAGGGGAACAAGACGGTGGATGAGTATGCTACTTTCACTTCAAGGACTAATACTTACACTTTTCCTATCATGATCAATTTATTTAAAATTTTGGAAGCTCCTTTGAATTATGGATATAGTTGAAAAAATATTTGGTAACTTACAATGGCAAGGCAGATGCACACTGTAACCATTAATCTGAAAAATAGAGACTGTGAATTCGCTGTAGCTAGTGGTGCACTGGCAAGACATGATCCCTAAGTTGAAGTAATTATAGGCACGCATTGGTTTTTGAATATTATTAAAACTATATCCTAATTGCCCTATTTTGATCTTTGAGTTGTTATGTCAATATTGGATAAGTTGATAAAATATTCGATACCTATCATTATTTGAGTCATGAAACTGAGAGTTTACTGCAGCCAGATGTACACTGGCGGGACATAGATTCTCAGTAACTTTATATATACGTAAGGTTTTTGGATACTATAGAGACAATATTCTTTTGACATTAATTTTCATGGTTTACAAGTTCCTGCACTACTCTTCTTATTTCTTATCTTTCTATTCCAGACTCGTCATTTGTCTTCCTAGTAACCCTTTAAACCTATCGTGTTACCCTTCCACTAGATTCATAATCGTACCTAGATTTTGATTCTATGATCATGTCTAAATAATTTTGGTTAAGTAGTGGATCGTGCCGAAATGATTTCCATTTGATCATTCTTAAACGATTTTTGATCGCGATTAGACTATTTTGATTATATTTCGATTGTGCCAAATCGTATCATTCTATTCACGGTTATGCATCCCTAGTTGATCATGTTGGGAAAGAAACACGAAAACCTTTCCCAAAAATAAAGTGTACCTGCGAGAGAACCGAGTAATACAACACACAAACCAAAACACCAAAACAAACCGCACAGACACATAGAATTTTTGACGTAGAAAACCCTCGCAGAAAAAAACTACGGGACGATCGGAGTCCAACCCTGAGAAGCCTTTACTAATAATAAAGGATTACACCCTTACAAACTTCTCCCGATCCAAATTGGATCCCCATAACACTTATGAGCAAGAATAATGATTACAAACCTACAAAGAACAAGGACGACGAGTAGATATTACCCGAACATGATCCTCCTTCGAAATCGGCCTTCAATCCTCCTTCTTTTCTCCCAAAGTTGCAATGGTAATCTTGCCTCCTTCCTCTCTCTTTTTTGTGTTGTCTACAATGATTAGGGTTGGGAATAACCCAATATTAACTCCCCTAATCCGTAGCAAAATCTGGACCATCAGATATGATCCAATGGTGAGAAATCACCCCAGAAATTCATTTCAGCCCCGAGCTTCTTTGTCTCCTTTAACTGGCCTCATCAACTCTTCGAGCTACTCTGACACACAGACGGCGCTCGTTGCACTCCGGGGTCTTCTCAACATAGGTTAGGAACCCCACCCACTCCAACAAATCTCATCCTTCACAACTATGTGTAGGAGGTCGTCATCCCGACGCCTGTAGTACTCAAACTTTCCCCTCGGAAGAACCTTCGTGAGCCTGTCCGCTCCATTGTCATCAGTATGAACCTTCTCAATCGCCGTATCCTTCTTCTCAACCATATCCCTTATCCAATGATACCGGGTCTTAATGTGCTTGGACCGACTATGAAATATCTGGTTCTTCACAAGGTGAATAGCACTCTAACTGTCGCAAAGCAAAGTATACTGCTCTTGCTTCAGCCCTATTTCCTGCAACAGCTTCTTCATCCACAATAGCTCCTTGCAAGCCTCCGTCACCGCAATGTTTTCCGCCTCCGTCGTCGATAAGGCAACATAGTTTTTCAACTGCGACTGCCATGATACCCCTCCTCCGGTAAACATTATCACATCGCCCGAAGTCAATCGTCTCGTGTCTACATCTCCAGCCATATCAGCGTCGGTATACCCAACCAGCTTTGGCTCATCACCACCAAAGAAAAGTCTCCAATCGACAGTTCCCTGAAGGTACCGTAGAATCCACCTTGACCGTACTCCAATATATCCTTCCAAGATTTGAAAGATACCTGCTAACAATGCCAACTACATGAGCGATATCTGGCCTCGTACACACCATAGCATACATAAGGCTCCCCATAGCTGAAGCATATGGAACCCGCTCCATATTTTCCTTTTGTCCTCAGTAGATGGACACTCCTCCTCAGTAAACTTAAAGTGGGCCGGAAGGGGGCAACTTACTTTTTTCAACCCGTCCATACCGAAATACTGAAGTACCCGGTGAATGTACTTCTTTTGGGACAAGTGTTGCAGCTTGGACTCTCTCTCTCCCGGCTGATCTCTATCCCAAGAATAGTCTTCGCTGTGCATAAATCCTTCATAGAGAAGGCCGCGCCCAGTTGGCGCTTCAACTCTGCTATCCTAGTGGCATTTTGACCCACTAATAACATATCATCAACATAGAGCAATAAAATAATAAATTCATCATCGAAAAAATACCTCACAAATACACAGTGATTCCTTCCGTTCATAACCATGCTCCCCTATAAATGACTCGAACTTCCTGTACCACTGCCTTGGAGCTTGCTTCAGACCATACAAGCTCTTCCTCAACCGACAAACCAAATATGACTTGCCTTTCTCACAGAATCCCTCTGGCTGCTCCATGTATAACTCCTCCTTAAGGTCACCGTGCAAGAATGTCGTCTTCATGTCCATCTGCTCAACCTCCAAGTCGAGACTGGCTGCGAATGCTAGCACCACCCGAATAGACGATTGCTTGACGATAGGCAAAAAGATCTCATCATATCTACGCCTTTCCGCTGATCGTAGCCTTTAACTACCAGCCTCGCTTTGTATCGAGGGCGAGAAGCATCATCCATCTGCTTCACTCTAAACACCCATAAATTTTTCAAAGCCTTCTTGCCCTTTGGCAACCGCACTAGCTCATAAGTAGAATTGGCGTATAAGGAACTCATCTCCTCCTATATAGCCTCCATCTACTCTTGCCTGTATTCGTCTTCCATAGCCTCTGTAAAACTTTTAGGCTCTCCTCCGTCAGTCAATAGCACATACTCATACGGTGAGTATCAAGTTGATGGTCGACGCTCTCTGTTGCTCCTTCTCAGTGGAGCTACTGGTGCTGGCTGTATACCAACAGCCTCTTCCCCTTCAAAATTGCCTCCCCGATATGCTCATCCTCCCGAGGGACACCCTGACCACCATCAGCAGGCTGATGATCATGGTTAGGATCAACTCCATGTACTGGCTCCCCCATAATTGGATTCTCTACGATGTCCTCTGGAAACTGCTCGAAGCGAAATAACTCTAACTCAGGCAATTCCTCAGCCTCAGAAGGCGTCTCAGAATCCTGAGTGTTGGTCATGGTCTGATCCTCGACGAATACTACGTCCCTGCTCCTATAGAGCTTTCTTCCCACTGGGTCGTAGAGTCTATAGACAAACTCATCCCGACCGTAGCCAATAAAGACGTATCGTCTCATCTTCGGCTCAAGTTTGGACCTCTCGTCCTTCGGTACATGTACGAAGGCCTTACAGCCAAACACTCGCAGGATATGACGGCACTTTGCCGTACCAAACTTTATCAGGCACACGACCCTACAAAGGAGCACTAGGAGATAAATTAATAACATAAGCAGCTATGAGAAGAGCCTCACCCCAATAACTGCCCGTTATGTTTTCTTCTGACAACAAACCGCACCCTCTCCATCAGTATCCTGTTCATGCGCTCCGCTACACCATTGAGCTGAGGTGTCTTGGGTGGAGTCTTCTGGTGTCGTATCTCTTGCTCTCTGAAAGGCACATCAAAGGGACCAATGTATTCGCCGCCGTTGTCGGACCGAACACATAATAACTTCTTGTCCGTCTCTCTTTCAACAGAGGCATGAAACTCTTTGAAAGTAGGCAGCACCTGATCCTTGGTCTTTAAGACATAGACCCAAACCTTCCTGGAACAGTCATCAATAAAAGTTACAAAGTTAGAAGCACCACCAATATATTTTACCTCCATAGGACCGCAGACATCCGAGTGAATCAACTCGAGCAACGCCGGCTTCCTTGAACTTGGGTGACTTTAGAAAGACACCCTATTTTGCTTTCAAGCTAAGCAGTGCGTGCATTTTTCCAACTTTTTAGATCTGAGCCTTGGAATCACCTTCCTGTTCACCAAGTAGCTCATCCCCTTCTCGCTGATATGGCCGAGCCGCCTGTGCCACAACTCGGTAGACACATCACTGACTGTATTCACCTCCTGGGCTCCCTGTGCGCTCCCCTCTATATAGTAGAGACTGGACTTTTTGCTTCCTCTGGCAATCACCATCGAACCTCTGGAAAGTTTCTACTAACTATTCTCGAAGAGACCGAAGAATCCCTCATTATCCAGCCGTCCAACCGATACCAGGTTGAAACGAATATCAGGGATATAACGAACATCTTTGAGAATAAGAACCGCACCCATCTTCGTTCTCAAATGTATATCTCCAACGGCAACCGCCTTCGACACATCTCTATTGTCCATCTTCAATACTCCATAGTCACCTGTTGTGTATGTGGAAAATAGTACCTTGGAGTGAGATACATGTGCCGAAGCCCCTGAGTCCACCAGCCAAGAATTGTCATCGCATGCGAGGTTTGTAATAACCTCATCACCTACGATGATCATATCGCCTTCATGTATCGAGGCCGCCACTGTAGTGTTCTCATCTTGCTTTCCCTTGTCGCCCTTCTTCTCTCTCTTCCAAGCAAAACAGTTTCGCTTGATGTGGCCCTTTTTGCCATAATAGTAACACTCTGAGTCCTCGTATGACCCTTGGACTTCCCCTGCTCTTGTCTCTGCCACCACCTAGACCCCTGCTTTTGCTCCATCCGCGGCTCTCTGAAACTAATGCCTCTGAGTGGTAGAATGTGGATGAAGTGACCTAAGAACATCTCCGCATCTCTTCATTCAGCATTCTGCTCTTGGCAAACTCCAGACTGACCATGCCTTCTGGAGTAGAAGCGATCATAGATACTCATACGGTCTCCCACGAGTCTGGCAATGTACTCAGCAGCCAAAGTCCTAAACCTCGTCGTCGAACTTGATTCCTTTCGAAGACAGCTAGTCAACCATGCCCTGGAAATCACTCAAGTGATCCGTAATAGATGCCCCATCTTTGTACCGCAGACCCATCATCGTCCGGATCAGGAACAACTTGTTTACTCCGGTCTTCTTCGCGTACAGAGATTCCAGCTTATCCTATAACGTCTTCGTATCCTCAATATTGGTGACGTAGTTGTACACATTTTGTCAACGAACTGCCTGATATATCTGTACACCTGTATATGCTCGAATTTTCAGTCCTCCTCGAATTTATCACTGGCTTCTCGGATGCAAATACAGGCAGATGCAGCTTCTTGATGAACAACAAATCTTTCATCTTGCTCCGCCAATAGTGATAGTTGGTGCCGTTCAGGTTCACCATGTGCACCGGCTTTGCGCCCATCTCTCCTCTCTAGTTTTCCTGTCAACTCCTGACACCCTTCCGAATTCTAGAACCTGGCTCTAATACCACTTGTTGGAAAAGAAACACGAAAACCTTTTCCCAAAATAAAGAGTACCTGCGAAAGAACTGAGGAATACAGCACATGAACCAAAACACCAAAACAAACCACACAAACACAGAGAATTTATGACGTAGAAAACTCTTACAGGAAAAACCACGGGACGATCGGACTCTAACCCTGAGAAGCCTTCACTAATGAAATAAAGGATTACACCCTTACAAACTTTTCCCGATACAAATCGGATCCCGACAACACTTAGGAGCAAAAATAATGATTACAAAGCTACGAAGAACAAGGACGATGAGTAGATACTACCCGAACACGATCCTCCTTCGAAATCGGCCTTCAGTCCTCCTTCTTCTCTCCCAAAGTTACAATGGCACTCTTGCCTCCATCCTCTATCTTTTCTTATTTTGACTACAATGATTAGGGTTGGGAATAACCAAATATTAACTCCCCTAATCCGTAACAAAATCTGGACCATCAGATATAATCCAACGGTGAGAAATTACCCCAAAAATTCGCTTCACCTTGACACACAGAGTTCGGCCAGAACTCTGTGTTATGACTCTAGAATAGTTCTGGAACCAGGGGACAGAGTTCGGCCAAAACTCTGTCCTGGGGCAGAGTTCGGCCCGAACTCTGCCCCGTATTCCAGAATGTCTCCAGGTAGCTTCCCGAGCTTCTTCGTCTCCTCCGACTGGCCTCGTCTCCTCCCCGAGCTTCTCTGACACAGACGGCGATCGTCGCACTCCGGGGTCTTCTCCACATAGGTTGGGAACCCCACCCACTCTAACTGATCATTAATCGTATCATTTCTTGATCGTGGCTAATCATATCCTCTAAAATTTTGAGGATGTAATTTTTCTAAGGTTGGTAGACTTGTAACCCATGTTCCCGATTTTTTTAAAAATTCTTTTTATGTTATTTTAAATATTTTGAGTTAGAAATTTTTTACTTGAATTTCTATAAAGAAAATTATGAATATTTTGAGTGATACAAAAGTTTTGCCAAATTATATTTTCAAAATTTGATTTTGGGTATATAAAAAAGTTATTTAAATTATTTTGATGACACTAAATATTAATCTAAATTATTATTGTAATCAAATATTGGATTTAGGTTTGACTAATTTAGTTTTGGAATTATTGATTATTATTTTCGACCAATAAAAAGATTGGCTAAATTATTTTTGTAAGATTTGGATTTATGCAAATATGTTTTAAATGTTATTCGATAATATTTGATATCATTTTAAATTATTATTATGATAAATTATTGGATTGAGATTTTGGTCATTCTAGTTTTGAGATGTATTTGATTTAAATTCATAGAAAGATTTATGCATTGGATTCTATCCCTTACCAAATTAGGAAACTACATGTCAATCTCCATATATTTAAGGAGATATTTTTCCTTGTTTGTAATCCTAATTTAGTAATTGCTACCCATTATATATATACATTGAACTTATGAACATCTTCCATCTTTTTCATTTTTAAAATTCTCTCTTTTTTGTCCAAAATAGTCCAAAATTCGTCATAAATTCAATCTTATTTTTGAGGAGTTATAGAAACTTTGCAAAGCCATTACGACCAACTCCAAACTCTGTCTCAGCTCCAATTTTTTTAGAACCGTATCGAGGTTAGCTTTCCTAATATATTATTTATTTCTATAATTATGAACCTGAATTTTTGGACAATTATTTGAGTGTCAGTTGTTCAAAAAATTAACATGTTGTACTATTTTTAATATTTTTGGGAGATTTTGAACACTGTTTTGCGAACCGTTTAATATTTTGGAAAGCTGACACGATATATAGCATAATAATTTTCCAAAAATTAATAAATAGTTTAATAGTTTTTGTAATTTGTGGAACCCATAGATGGCCGGTGATTCACCAATTAGTAGCGGTTAGCCATAATTTCAATAACTTTCATCCAAATCTAGATTGTGTCGCACACGTCAAGTCCAAACTAATCAAGACAAGTACACTATTGCTTTATGTTCTTAGTACATTATAATACTATTCTTTATTGTGTTTTCATTTAGTAACCCATTGAGAAATGGTTGTGACACGATATGACTTCTTATATCATTGCTCGTTTTTGTTGTATTAGTGAGTCAGGAGGAGAAATGCTAAGTAGGAATGTGAACAAACCCTAATGAATGTTAATATGATAGCTAAGTCATACAACTCACGTATGGGTTAGTCATACCTCATTAATATAGATAGACATCAAGATGTTGTACCGTATTAGCCCATCCGTTCACATGTCAAAATATATTTCACACACACTGTCTGTTAGTCTTTACTTGTTCATGTTTATTGTCCAGTTGTCTTGTTTATACATGTTCTTACCAGTGGTCCTTCTGTACATGTTATTGTTTCCAGTTCATATACATGTTTCCCTTGTTATTAAATTGCATCTCTATCTAGCTTATTTTGTATTAAGTTAAATTATTGTAATAGGGTTGTACTTTGCTCTTTGTTTGACTGGATCGTTGACATTTTAGGTAACATACTATCTTATACTCTACGGACCATACAAGTGGAGATAGAGATCTTGGAGGCCGACCTTAGATTCTAGATAGATTAGATAGTTCTTTTATTTAAATATTTAGCTGGTTTGTTCCCAAATATTATTTTGATGTATTATTGGGTTGTATTTGCATAATTGTTGTGAATGAGCAAATATATATAATTTTGTTGTACTTGAGATTGATATTGAGGTCTAGATAACATACTATCACCGATGTTGTGGTGTAGGCTGGACTTAGCCATGTACTCGTATCCAGAAAAATGGAAGCGGGTTGTGACAAGTATGATGCAGACTTCAGCAGACTGAGCAAATTAAAAGAAGAGAGCTAGGAGGTTTCATGATGGGTTGACCCATGAGCTTGAGAGATACACCATAGTACAATCTAGAATTTTGCATACTGTAGTGTAAGAAGAAGCTAGAAGCCATTAGATCCTTTCCAAGGAGGCACAGCAGGCCCAGAAATGCCTTACTAGAAACTGGACTAGAGGGTGGACCAATTAGATATTTATGACACAACAACAATCGAATGCATCACCATATCCAATTAATGATCTTCCTACATGTCGCTTGTGTCATAGGAAGGTCATATTATGAGGATTACCAATGCAGATTAGTAAAATACATGATTTGTGGCTCCAATCATAACCAAGCCCAAGATTGTACGGAACAATAGAAGATAGCATAGCAGCAGATGCACGAACACGTAGTACCAGAATCAGTAGCACCCAATCAACCATTCCACAGAGGATTTCAGAGAGAACAACCATTAGTTGACTAATCGATATAGTTTATCAAGGCTAGACAGGAGACGAGTAATCAGAGGCAAGGACAAGCATTCAACATGGCAGTGATAGACACCATCTCGAGATCAAGGATGTAACAAGTATTATTCTAGCTTACGCCATTATTGTTAAGACACAATTTGACATTAGAGCCACACCTTCACTAGTTTGGTATTCACGCATAGTATAATAATCTCGTCATTTCCTAAAAATATTAAGAATTATTAGTCAGTATTTGCAGTTAGCATTCACATTGTGTAGTACTACTTTCAACACCTTTAGTAGCCTTATAATCGTAGAATAAGTTAGTGACGTTAAGAATAAAAAATTAAGGACTTAGTTGTTAGAGGTTTTTATGACGTGCTTTAGAGTTCGTAACCCCCATCTATAACCTTTGTATACTATAGAAGAGTGAATTGGCCTATTCCTTTTGTTCGTGTGCGATCAACGCATCACTCACCAAATTTGGGAGTGCAACGATAGCATACACAATCATCTCCTCCACCTGTTCAAAAATTGCAGAACGATCTTCGTACTTGACTCTTTTCTTCCGTATTGCATTTTCTTTCATATTTGATTGTGCATTTTTATCCCAAAATCATGATACGATATTGCGACCTTGAAATTCTAACTCTATTTAGTTGTAGACCGTGCTTTAGTTTTAAATTTGAGGATAAAATTTTTATGAGGTGGGTAGGATGTGAACCCCCGATATTCTAGAAATATTTATTTATCTAAAAATTTATTAATTTATATTTAGTTAAATTTTTATTTTTTAAAGTAAATCTGAATAGTTGTTATATATATAATCTTGAGTTATAGGATATAGGTGTTATATAATAAAAATATATATAGTTCATAAATAGAGACTATTGTTAAGAAATGATGAAAATAATAGTGTGGCATCTCCCCCGATTACAAATTTAGGATATTTTTAAATTTTATTTGATTAGATTACGATTAACTTTTATGATCATTGGGGTTTATGCCTTAGCTCATAGGAGGGCTATGACCACATTATGGTTATATGCACTCTAGATAGGTTGAATAAGTATTAGTTAGCTATTTTATAGTTTACTATGATTTTTAGATAATTCGATATTTTTTATTAAGATTTATATATTTTAAAGGCTTTCGAGATTTACTATATGGTTATTTGAGGCTATTCCGTGGCCTAGTATTTTTTTAGGTTCTAGAATGATAGAAATATTTTCTATATTTTTCTAAAAAATGTCTAAGATTTTTAGGGATTCATTTGGAGTTATTTAGGTTTAAATTGATTTATAAATTATTTCCTTCATATTAAAAATTGATATACCCAATCAGCAGGGCAGTCCCACCCGTCATCCATTCAAGCCAAGCAGGGCGGGCCTGCTTGTCAGCACTGGTTGGCTGAGTGTGGTTTCCTATTTTGGGAGCCGGCTTACAACCGTCTCTGAGTCGGCTATGGCCAAACAGCCTGACCATCTGGCCGTTGGCTGTTTGAGAAGGGCACGAAAGATGTGGATACGTGTCCATTAGGCGAGGCTCCACCAACCCAGCAATAGCCGCCCTCTCTATATATAAGTATATTCAGCAGTTTTTCCAGAAACCTTAATTATTCCTGGCAGATTTTGAGGAGAGTTGTCCCAAGGAGATCCCCGACTTCTCGGAGCGTTGCGGGCAGCCCCGACCTCGGTTTTACGCGCCATTTATTTTTGGATTCGTCTTGAGGTAAGCTTTCAGAATTTATAACTTATTTACGAATATTTTGTTGCTGAATTTTTGGAGAATTCTGTTAGTGTTGGTTGTCCAAAACTCGACACGTCGTACGGTTTTCGAGATTTCGGGAGATCTCGAACTCCGATTTGCAATGTGTTTAAAGTTTTGGAAAGCTAACACGATGATCTTCGATATATTATTTATCCAAAATTTTGGAGGTATGTTTTCTATTTTGTTCACTAAGTTAAACTCAGATTTGATCGATAAATTATCGATTTGGTCACAGTTAGCCATAAATGCAATATCTTTTGACCAAAGCGTGATTTTGTGGCATGGTCAATTCTGGTACATGCCTGACACTAAAATCTACTAAGGTGCACTTTCAAAATCTTAAGTTCGTAATATTTGACTAGTTAGTTAATGACACGACTCAGTTTGCGTGCCATGGTTTCCAAAATGGGAAATATGACTTTCTCTGACCAAAATGCCTTATTTGAATTATATTTCAGATTATTACTATATTAAATTATATTTTAATTAATTAATTTCAAAATTAATCAATATTATTATTTTGGTATTTAAGCATAGCTTATGCTTTAAAAATATTATATATATTTTCTATATATTTAAGTTATAGTTTTGACCTAGGCTTGATTTTTCTATAGTTTCCAAAATATGTATTTAAAATATTTTGACTAATAAGTTTCAAATATCAGAACGTGTTTTCCAATATATGTATATATATATATATATATATATATATATATATATATATATACTTTCTTATTAAGGGTTTCGTTTCTGTTTTTATTAAACAAATTTCCTTCGAATATCGAATCTTGACCAGACTAGTCATACTTTCTTATTTCTTGTGATTCTGACTACTTCATATCGTCCATAGGCTAATTCGGCCATTCCGAACCCAATGGCACG
>JANAVB010030044.1:0-15459 GCA_029216955.1 Iris pallida | reverse complement strand
GGTAAACTTGTCAACGCTTTTATTCATGCACACACATCGAAAAACAAAACTGCAAGTTGTGGTTTTGATCTTGGTTATGTTAACTTTAATTGTGTTCAATTAGTTTCTGAAAACTATTAAAGCACAGATCAAAATTCGGCTTCCAAGTTGGGTGTGGTGCGCGTTATAAACTGTTTTCGAACAGAGTTTTCATAGTTTTCGAGTCGATCTCTCTTCGAATCTGGATCGAATCGATACAAACCAGCTATATGGATTCCTAGAGGGATTATGGGCTGTCCATACGATTTTACGAAATTGAAAGTCATCGAGTATGCGCGAAGAATAATACGACGAAGTCATACCTCGCGCATATGATGCTGTCGCTGCTCCCTGTTTGTGCGCGGTTGTTGCCCTGTCGTGCGCGTGTCGGCGACTCTGGCCGTCGTGGCGGTGGCGGGCGGCACGCCTATGATCGGAGAAGGTGGCGTGGGTGAGCTAGGGTTTCGGGATTAGGCTTTTATCGAAATCCTACCATATATATACCGTTGTGCGCGAGCGATTTAGAACTCTCGGGTTGGGATTCTCTCAGGTTTGGGCTCTGTTGAAGCTCGGGTTTACGTTCTACTGTAGCTATGCTACAGTGTCCTCTCGGTTCACAAGGGGCTAGTAGCTTTGCCAGCTACGTGGGCTTCTATCACTGTTCCGACAAGTGTTGATAACTTCTTCTTTTTTTCTTTTAAACTATATATATATATATATATATATATTATATATATATATATATTATATAATATTATATATTATATATATATATATGTATATCTATATACTCATAGTATATAGTTCATCAAACCTATATTTATATATATATAAAAATATAATGATATATAATTTATATATGTATATTATAACATCTATTTGACAATAATAATATACCAATAATAATAAAATATTATTATATAATAACCTCCTCAATAATATTAATATTAAAAATAATAATAATAATATAATAATAACAATAACGAAATTCTATAAATCAATAAGGGTGTATAACCATGGCGTACAATCTAATAATCTCCGGAATGTGCAAGAACCTATTTATTGAATATTATTTAATAATATTTATAAATATAAATTACGAATATTTAGAGATAGTATTAAATCATTTATAACGGAATACAACACCCTCATTTCAATTTCTATCAACACGAATGTCATTGGACGCGCCGCATGACTACTCGGCTTGGGCTCAGTTCGGGTCCAGTCCGGGCTAAAATGGTATAACCGATTTTCCCTAAAATTCAATAATATAAATATGAACAAATAAACCTTCGGTAAGGCTTAAGTCGCAACTTGGCTTGGTTTTCCTAGTTAGGACATCGCTATGGCTCGGCCTTCCCTATCAAGGCTAACACACTAGTCAAAGCACGCCATTGTACTATCCGTGCCACGATTCCTAGTCGCCTTGTTCTCAAAACTCCACTATGGCTAAAATCATCTACCGTAAAATTAACTAAATAATTATCTATAAAAACTTAAATCACCATTCTAATAAAATAATTAATAATAGAAAATATTCCAAATTTCTGGGAAGGGCAGCTACAAATCTACCCACCTTAAAAATAATTTCGTCCTCAAAATTTTAATTCGTAACTATTTCTTAAATTCAACAAGAAATCTACCATTACCTTAATCACCTCGAATTTAATTCCTCAAAAAAACAGTTTATATCCTCCTCCTAGCCATTTTGTAACCACGAAACTCCGAGGACTTCTACCCACCTTTGGTCACACTACTCCCTCAAATCTCATGTCACTAAAACTTTAAAAACATCCAACTACTTGCTAAAATTTCTACCAATCGATATCTACTGCTTATGGCCTCTATAATCCTCTCCTTTCTATCAAGCAATCCCAAAATTTAACCTGCAACAATTTACACCAGTGGCTAAGAACAATTAGAAAACTCTAATAAGCATGACCATTCGTCACTCTACAGTAGGAAGGACAAGAAGATAAGGAAGAATAACCGAGGACAATTATGAAGTTTCAAGAGCGGTAGAGAGTATCTAATGATGCAGCTAGAAGGAAGGTCTATGAACCATTGACTTATTTACTAGAGTGGCTAATCTAGCCCAGTCACTTGCTACGTCGAAGAACCCTTGTCTCTTAGAGGGCTTGCAATTCGTGCAATGCAGAAGTCTCATTCTCAAAATTTATCCAAACAAGGTTCCCTAATTGAACGAATTCGAGAAGTCAAGATCGTGATCTTTTCTGTAGTTATTTAAACACACGAGCAAGGGGTAAACGCAATACAAGATCGTATCGCAACTTCCAGGTAGATGGAATAAGGGTTACGAATGGCCTCACATTCTAAGAGGTGGAGACTACATAGTAGGTATTGGGTCCTATTTCAAATAGTCCAATTTTTATAGTCCAAATATGGTGGTATGCATGGATGGGTTTTACTAGGTCTTAAGATTTCCTAATTGGACATCAATCGTTGGTCGAATGAATCTTGGGTTTCAATCCACATGGACTGGACAAGATCTCAATGATAAAATTATTTCTAATAGGTTAAGGTAACCTAGAATAGCCTTCTACCCAAATGGTTGAGCTAGTTGGGAAGTCGGATTGGTCAAATAGGTTCTGTAAGCCCTGAAGATGCGCCTTCCGTGACTTTGTGTTTAAGTAGCACGAAAGACACAATTAAATGGCACACTAGAGATATGTACGTAGTGGGCTTCCAGTCGATCATCATAATATATTAGGTCGACAGATTCGAGTCGAAGTTGAGTCTCTAGTCGTAGTCGGAAAGTACACAGGGATTATGGTAAGGATTATAGCTAACTTTTTGTCCTGAAAGTCGTACCATAAAAATAGAGTACAAGGGGACGTGTTTGAGTGGGACATGATATACCTAGATGAAGAGAACTCGTCTAGATCTTGCATATGAACTTTGTTGGAAGGTAACAGCTGGTCTCATGCTCCGAATATTAATGACACGGCCGGGGACAAAATGATCTAAATTAAAAGTGGGAGTCCAAGGGCACTAATTATCATCCTAATGGAAATTATTCTAATCAATCGGCAATCCTCGTATATCCTAAAATTTTAGGAAACTTACAGTCTACCCACCTTAGAAATAGGACATATTTTTAGGAATAATGAGGTTAGAAGAATTCTAAGGTCCGGTGTTGTACCCCGACTCTTGTTGATAAAGAATAAAGTATGACATAACGGGATACGGTATATAAGTCAAATCAAGGATCGTTCCTCAATAAACAGAAAACAAGTGTGTATAAAGACACATGGTCGATAGAATAGAATGATCTACTCATCCACTGCATACAAGAGTTATCGACGGGTTAACCAACTCTAAGGCACATCATCTAAAAAGATTTCTAACAACTGAGTCGTGCAACTCTAGTTGTGTCAAACCTGTTAGACTATTGTCACAAGGGTTAATGGTATGGGCCCGTAGTGGTCATGCATTGTTGTTAATAACTGGTAGATCATAATTTGACAGGGTATTTAATCTATGGTATCAGCTAAGCTAGTGACCATGGTGTTCCAACACTAGTTAGGTTAATATCAAAATTTACATAACTAGGGTAATATTTGTTGGAAACCAATCTCGGGATGAGTATCTACCATAGTCACGGTAAATGATTGTCATTACCCTTGTCTATTAATCTCATGTCTAAACTGTGGGCCTTGGTTGAGGGACGGTTGAGTCAAGGCACAAGGGTTGCTAGTTAAAGCAAGCTTCAAGCAGATAGTCAGAGACTCACGACAATTGGTTTCTTGAGGAGTGATAGTCTTCTAGGTTGGCAGTCGACTAAGGGTAAAATTCAGATGGCTTGAAAGTCTCAATAGTAGTTTGAGGGTCGATGGGAGAACGAGTAACTCAATCGTATGACTGGCCGATGGTAGCTACACTTGTGCCTACCATTATCATAGCCATGGGAATACTCTATATCTCTCTACCATCACGAGCTTTCGTTTTTTCCAAATCGGTGAAAGACAAAAACAATAAAGAGTTCAAGAAGGATATCACTGAATACAATTTCGTGATTCAAAGGCGAATGTATAATTCAAGAGAATTGTCAATACAGTCGCGGATGAGACCATAGATACCTTGATATCTCAATCCACGTAGGTTAATCAAGAGAGAGCGAACCAAGTGCACTACGGTTGATCAGACCGTAATACGACGATTCTGATTAGACAATATGTTAGTAGGCGTCCCCACTAAACATATGTTTTGAATCAAGCTCGAGAACATAGTGAGCTTGCAAAACTAGGCTGTATTAGCAGTATTGGTTAAGATAGTCAAAATACAAGTATACAAAAATTTTGAAAGGAGTCACAAGTAGTTCGAGTTTTGTGAGAATCAAACCTTACCCATTGTTCTTGCTTAGACAGTCTTCCTACTATCTTCTTATCCACAAGGACTTGGTGACTAATGGGTTATGACCTCTAACTTCTGTATTCTAGGTAAACCTATTAGTGTCAATCAATTTCCTCGTCAGTAAGTCACAAGGACTACAGAATGCTAGGTCGGGAGACATGCTACCCAACTTACAAAACTTCCACTAATATCGGCTTTGGATCTTATGGGACATGCATGGCATTGTCCTATCCTCTATGGTATCCCAAACTTGTAATCATGTTTGAAGTCATTTCACCGAGGACTACGTCTCGCCCGTAAAATCGGGCTGTGGTAAACCTTTGGATTCGTGATTTCAGGGTGATATGCTATCCGATACTCTACCTTATATTGACACAAGGGTGACTACGGTCAAAAGAGGACCACTAGCTATAGTTTAGCAATATTCTATAACCTACATTTTCTTAAACCAATTTCAACTCTAGGGATCGTGTCTCGCTAGTGCGCTGCTGGCTGCAGTGAAACCTTAGTCTCCTTAATTCGAATAAATGGCGACAGTGCGCTGCTGTCCTGCCATATCGAGTTAACTAACATTCCTTTAACTACATATGTAAAAACTCATGAGTTTCTAGAGATTCAAGCAAGTTGACTATGTAATAAGGCATACATATTTGTCCTATCAGTCACAATCTTTAAAATAAAAGATTGAACAGGGAGGGAATAACTGAAGACAAAGAATTACAAACGTTCTAGTATCTATTTCATGTATATCCAAACCATTGAGGAAAATCTTTGAACCAAAGCTAACTCGAGGTCCGTATATGGATAATCTAATCAGAAATTATATAAAATAATAATCCTTAGGGCAAAATAGGGACTAAAGAGGCAATTCGGACTAAGATGTGAGGATGATATCTAAAAAAGGAGGAGAAGAAATTGCACCTTTTATCAAGGTTAGATCATTATTTCTAGAAAACCCTGTCTCACCAAGTGAATAATCTATCCACATTGGATCATAACGTCATATCAAGAGGTAATAGTGTACCTATGGGGATATGATAAACTATCAAAATTAATAACTCCTCATCTACATTGCAGGGCCTAAACTACCCATCGGTAAATTTGTATAAGGGACTCCTAGTCCTAGTCATCTCTTAAATTAAATTAATTCATAATTCGTGAATGAGCATTTCTTAGTTGCATGCTCGCAATAGTACAACTAACTTAAGTACTATCACGAGTTCGTATGATTTGCAAAGACTGACCTGCATGGGCCACCACAAAAACTTGTCACGACCCGTACCCATTTTTTTTTAACGGATACGAGACGTGTCCAAGCCAGCCTACGCCGCAGTGTCGGCGGTAGAACGTTGTCACGGCCATGAAGATCAAAATCACAAATAATACTCATTCGCAAAATTAATTTAATTTACAATGATCATAAGTTTTACATTTGTAGAAAAATATAAACTTGTACGAATAAATGAATTACTACAAGTCCACTCTAGCTAGTCTCTAGGCTTTTGTCTGCAGTACCCCCGTATCTCCCATGCTAAGTGAATCCACGCTAACCTAAAAATATTGGTTTTCAGTCAGGAATGGAACGAGCACAATTCACTGAATGCAATTTCGAATAAAGAAAATGACTATAAAACAAAGGTTAGACATCAATCATGAGTTTTGAAAATAAACAGTAAAGACGGAAAATTAGTAACAAATAATTAGACACAAAATACTTTCCCCAACTGTTAGAAGTACCTTTGATATGTGATCGGTCTCGGGACAATTATGCGACACTGTCTACACTATCTAAAGTTACACTGTCTACACTGTCTAAAGTTACACTGTCTAAAGTTACATTGTCTACATTGTATAAAGTTACACTGTCTACAGTAAATAATACAATAAAAAAACATGGTATACTTTGAAATAATAAATCACTGTCTACACTGTCTACTTTGCAATAAAAATCACTGTCTATACTGTCTACTTTACAATAATAAATCACTTCTACACTGTCTACACTGTTTACTTTGCAATAATAAATCACTGTCTACACTGTCTACACAGTCTAAGGTCAGATCACACATCCTTGGTACTTTTCATTCCCGACTCAACAATTTATAATAGAAAATAATCACATAACCAATGGCCAATCAATAAAATATAGTGAAAATCAATATCGAAATGCAGACAATAATTGTACTCGCCTGTGGTCCTCTGCTGGTGAAACCGACAGTCTGAACTACTCAATGTGCCACAATAGTCAAAATCCGTACAACAGTCCCCGAAAGCTGAAATAAATATTACCAATATTCTTAGAATAGTCAAATTAGCTAGGATTGTCTGTCCTTAAGTCCAATTCTGGACACAGGGGCAAAACGATAATTTCGGACTAAAACGATGTCCGCCGTTGGACCCGCTTTGCACCAAAAAGTGTGCCAGAGTCAACAGTCTCTAAAGTCGTCAAACCATATGTTTATGGATCCAATTTTTCGATACGAACCCAACCGTATGTCCAAAGTTGGATTTTGGCGGGCCGTGCACAAAATCGTCCGTTAAGTCGGACCGTGGGGCCCGCGAAACGATTTATCAACTGTCTCAGAATCGGACCAAACTTGGCATACATGACCAGAAAAATGATACGGTCCTGCGCATAAGTTTCGTTTCAATCTGACGAATGTGCACAAAGTAATTGAAAATTTTGCATAGAGGCCGATACGGTAAATTTCGACGGATAGCATCAAATTCGTCGCGCACACGCGACCAATTTGAATTCCGTCAAATCCCACACGACCACGAAGCCGTTACGCAGCTTTCGATGCCTTTGGTTCGCGACCACGTCGCCCGGAATGGCGGGACGCACGTCGTGTGGATGAGTTTTCCTAGTTTTGAAAACAGTTTTTCGGTAAACTTCGTCAACGCTTTTATTCATGCACACACATCGAAAAACAAAACTGCAAGTTGCGTTTTGATCTTGGTTATGTTAACTTTAATTGTGTTCTATTAGTTTCTGAAAACTATTAAAGCACAGATCGAAATCCGGCTTCCAAGTTGGGTGTGGTGCGCGTTATAAACTCTGTTTTCGAACAGAGTTTTCGTATTTTTCGAGTCGATCTCTCTTCGAATCTGGATCGACTCGATACAAACCAGCTATATGGATTCCTAGAGGGTTATATGGGCTATCCATACGATTTTACAGAATTGAAAATTATCGAGTATGCGCGAAGAAATAATACGACAAAGTCGTACCTCGCGCATATGATGCTGTCGATGCTCCCCTGTTTGCGCGCGGTTATTGCCCTGTCGTGCGCGTGTCCGACCGACTCTAGCCGTCGTGGCGGCGGCGGGCGGCGCGCCTATGGTCGGAGAAGGTAGCGTGGGTGAGCTAGGGTTTCGGGATTAGGCTTTTATCGAAATCCTACTCCATATATATACCGCTGTGCGCGAGCGGTTTAGAACTCTCGGGTTGGATTCTCTCGGGTTTGGGCTCTGTTGAAGCTCGGGTTTGCGTTCTACTGTAGCTATGCTACAGTGCCCTCTCGGTTCAACAAGGGGCTAGTAGCTTTGCCAGCTACGTGGGCTTCTTATCCACTGTTCCCGCAAGGGAACAGTGTTGATAACTTCTTTTTTTTTTTATTCTTTTAAACTATACGTGTATATATATATATATATATATATATATATATATATATATATATATATATATATATATATATATATATACTCATATGTATATAGTTCATCAAACCTATATTTATATATATATAAAAATATAATAATATATAATTTATATATGTATATATTATAACATCTATTTGACAATAATAATATACCAATAATAATAAAATATTATTATATAATAACCTCCTCAATAATATTAATATTAAAAATAAAATAATAATAATAATAACAATAACGAAATTCTATAAATCAATAAGGGTTTATATACCATGGCGTACAATCTAATAATCTTCGGAATATGCAAGAACCTATTTATTGAATATTATTTAATAATGATATTTATAATATATAAATTACGAATATTTAGAGATAGTCATTAAATCATTTAAAACGGAATACAACACATCAACACGAATGTCATTGGACGCGCCGCATGACTACTCGGCTTGGGCTCAGTTCGGGTCCAGTCCGGGCTAAAATGGTATAACCGGTTTTCCCTAAAATTCAATAATATAAATAATGAACAAATAAACCTTCGGTAAGGGTTAAGTCGCAACTTGGCTTGGTTTTTCTAGTTAGGACATCGCTATGGCTCGGCCTTCCCTATCAAGGCTAACACACTAGTCAAAGCACGCCATTGCACTATCCGTGCCACGATTCCTAGTCGCCTTGTACTCCAAAACTCCACTATGGCTAAAATCATCTACCGTAAAATTAACTAAATAATTATCTATAAAATCTAAAATCACCATTCTAATAAAATAATTAATAATAGAAAATATTCCAATTTCTGGGAAGGGCAGCTACAGCTAAAGTGCCTGCATGCTGACGAGGAAGTGATTCGCTCTTGACTATGCACGGAGATGCGACTACGCTAAGATGCTAGAATGATGCGCCTGGCTGTCTTGAGTGATGCGCCTGGCTGTAGGTTGAAGTGATGCGCCTGGCTGTAGCACTTGAGTGATATGCCTGGCTGTAGTCTTTTAGGATTTTCTTTCTCTTTGTAAAAGAATTCTCCTTTGTAAAAGAGTTTTAGACATGTAATGGACTTTCACATGGAATAAAACTCCAATTTTTATGTCTCTATTTCTTTGTTGTTTTCCTGCTGTGCCAAGTGTTCTGCTGAGTTTCCTGGCGCATGTTAATTTGGGCGCATGAGAATTAGGACGCGTAGGAATTTTGGCCTTTAGATGTGCCTGAAATTCCATGCTTCTACAAGGGACACACAATTCAACTGAGCCTGCATGTGCTGGTTTTTAAAAGAAAAAAAAAGGTATGAAATGAAAATCCTTTGACTATTAATTTGAAATTAATTACTCTACAACAGGACAAAGTACCACACATTTTCAGTGTTCTAACAATTGCATCTCTTAGGACAAGCAATACAAATCAGTTTTGGATTAGTTAGCATTTTTTTTGCCTCTTTAGATCATTAAATCAAAGGTCGCATTTTGATGAATATATATATATATATATATATATATATATATATATATATATATATATATATATATATATATATATAACAATTTTATTGAACGAAAGCAGACGTGTTACAAGGCACTAATGACGATAAAAAAGGCGTACCGCATCATTGAAATGAAATAAGCAAAAGACCAGTATCCTAGGACCCGAGCTTGACTGATTTGGACCGGAAAGAGGAAGGTCGAAGAGTCATGAGTAACTGAGGAACAACTTTGTTCGAGTTTTTAATCTTCCTGGACTTCATGACATCCACTTCCTGCTTCTCGGTAGGGGAGACACCTGGTCTGCGATCCGCCAGTAAGTAGGATTGGTTGACAAGCCCGGGAGGTAGGGATTAGATGCTCCACTCCAGAATCGAGGATACTGATGACAGCTCGGGTGGAGGGGTCCATCTCCTCCAAGCCTGAGCTGAAACTGCTGGAGTAACACCAACCACCACTGCCTTCGAATTTGGGGTAATCTGGACACCCAAATCGACCCCATCAGTCGAGTAATACGCACCAACCAAGGGCTCCTCCTCTGTAGATTCAACCATGTCTACCGCCACTGACCAACAAAGGGAAATATATATATATATATATATATATATATATAATTTATTTTTGGAACCAGGTAAATTGTTTCTGGAATCGCTCCCACTGGGATTCGAACTCCTGACCACTCGGGTCGCATGCATCTCTCTTAACCACTAGGCTAGAGGTCATTTGCATATATATATATATATATATATATATATATATATATATAATATATATATATATATCTAATATAGTGGTGTGTGTGTGTGGGGGGGGGGGGGGGGGGGGGGAGGGGGGGGGTGGTAAAAAGGTTTATCTAATTTGTATAGAACAAGTTATTTTATAATATTTACAACAAACGGGATCTTGTGCGAGTAAAGCTAGCGCCATGCCCAAAAAAAAAAGGTGCCAGTGACATTGGCGTCAGACAAAGAATTTTTTTTAAAAACAATGGGCCAGTGTCTCTAACATATTACCACTTTTTTTTTTGTTCGGTTTCCTTAGTTTGGTTTGTTTTGGTTTGGTTTGATTTATCTTTTAGTTTGATTTTGTTTAATTTTTTTGTTTAGTTTTCTATTAGTTACTTTGTTATTATCTATACTATGGATAATAACAAAATATATTACTTAATAATTTTTTGATATAATAATTTTATATTAACTAATAAACTTTGTTATTATCTATATTAGCTAATACACAAATTAATATATAAAATAAATAAATAAATGTATTTATAAATAAATACTTTGTATATTTTTATTTATTTATGTTTGAATTAATACCAAATTTAATATAGGATGGTAGGGTGACTTGCGCACATTTTTTACTTGGTGATATATGTTATTGTTATTTTACATATTAATTTATTGTTATTTATATCTATTTGTATCCAAATAAATTAGTTTGTTATTATCTATATTAATTTGGAATTATCGATATAATAAATATATTAGTTGTTACTAATACAAATAAATAAATAAATATACAAATTAATTTGTTTATAAATACATATATCTATTAAAAATGGATTAAACCTAAAAAAGGGTAGGAAGAGGGAGGATTTGTATTTGCGGTTGATGTTGAAAAAGATGAGTGCCTACTAGAAATTGGTTGTCCTAATAATTTTATGTTTTGTCCCCTGATACAATTATTGTCATGTTTCGATTCCGTAGGATCGAAAATCGTTATGGGACGTAGTGTCGTATACTAGTTTAAATTGTAGTTGCAAAAAGCAAGTACTATACATGATCGATAGAACAATTTTAAAGACAAGTCATTGAAGTGGAAATAAATAGAAATTCGATAAATACAAAATTCACAACTAATTTTTCAATAATATTCGTGGAAAAAATTGGTACGTGCATCACACGTAAACATGACTAGTGTAAAATTTGTATTATAAGATACCATGTTGGACGACATTTAAACTGCCACATAAGAAAAATACTTTGTAGAAATATTCCGAAGGGACAAATAACAATTTTCCATTAAAAAAATAGCATTTCAACTCTAAAAGAGCGCAAGACTCTCCTCAAACAGAGTTACAAGTGCTTCCATCTCATGTTTTGGGAGCACAAGACCAATCTCAAGTCCACCATGAACGTCCCTGCTATCCGACAGTGAAAGCGCTCCGGTCTCCTTGATCGACGGCACCTCGACCTTAATAGGTCTTCCCCATCCGAAATCCACGTCGTAAACTTTTAAATTTTGGCGAGCCAGCAACGCTGATGGGCGGGCATTCTGCCGCCAATAGAGATAAGTATCTCCGAAAAGTTCCTGAAAGACACTTGGAAACTCCTTCTTTCAACCCCTCGATCGCTCTCCCGATAGCCTCAGCCGCTGCAATAACACCGTCTTCTCGCACGAGATTGCCTACCTTCGCCTCTGCGAAACCACCTCCCAAACAGTTACCAAAATATGTGTCCGGGGTTGGCGGCTGCAGTCGCTTCCTCCAGTCGACCGCGAACGTGAAATGAGCCGTTTTGTCAGCTGGGTATCCTCGCGCCTTGACAATACAGGTCCATAGGTATGCGCAAGAGACTACGAAAGTCGAGCAGTTGAAGGATATGGCTTTCGACCGGACCAGTGCCTTGAGCCCTTCGATGCGGTCTGGAGCGAGAGTGAACGTAGCATGAACCAAATTGGAAGGAGCGCTTTCCACGGCTGCTGGAACTAGTACTGGATTATTATCAGCTATGAAGCTGTTCATGTCTCCAAGAAACTCCGAATAGAGATTGCAAGGGTCGACTATCGCAGACCGATCGAATGATGAGGCAGGCGGGACAAGAGAAACATGGCCTCTAGACTTGCAGGAACTAGCCCATGACTTGATGAAATGGGTCGAGTTGAAACCGTCGCACGCTATGTGGTGTACCGTGAATCCGATACCGATACCGTGATCCGGAAACAAGGTCACCTGAATGGCTAGCAAGGGCTTGTTGTCATCATCGAGTTGGGGTAAGCGAGGAACTAGAGAACTGAGCTTGCTGGAGTCGCGAGCATGGTAGCCTACGAGATCAAGGAAGTCGAGATCGGTCTCGGCTACGGTGAGCGACACCGAGTCGCCCTCTGCGTAGTGTAGCTCGTACCGATCGGCCGATTCTGGCGATCGTCGAAGTTTGCCTGCGAGAGGGTAGAAGTGGTGGAGGGCGAGGGAGAGCGAGGACTTGAGGTTGGGCAAGTAGGATTCCGTGAAGACGACGGTGTTTTGGTGGAAGGGATAGAGGAACAGCCTCTCCACCGGGGAAGTGTAGAGCCAAAGTATGTCGAAGAAGGTGAGAGGGAGAGAAGCCGGATGTTGAGTTATCGACGCCGGCGACGGGGAGACGCGGGCATTGCTCTAGCACCCTCCGTTGAGTCATGACTCGATGATGATGCCATTGTTGCTTGTGGTGCTCAAACCAATGGGAATCCCATTTATTTATATGTGCAAACAGTTATATGCTTGTTTAAAGTAATGAACTCAACATGGATTAATTATCTATTGATCAGGCATTAACTGTCATTGATTAGTGATCAGGCATTACCTGTCATTCATTTTTTTTAGTGTATCTACGTTTGACATTGAAGTTACTGTCTCTTTCACTAAAATTTTATAACATTGTTAAAAATTAATATGAATAGTATTCAAACATATATATTATACCAATCCAATTACTAATCGACAGGTCGCAAACTGTTTAGCTGACTCTGAAAGAAAACTATCATTTTGTGTCATTCATCTTTGCAGGTTACAAGCTTCTTACCAGTTAAATCTCTCAGGACAAGCAATACAGGTCAGTTTAGTATATATTTTGTTTTAATTGTATCTTAATATCCTGACTTAGCAGGTTACAAGCTTCTTACCCCTTGTTGAAAATTTCTGAATTAGTACGGTTTAGAGGAGGCTGCCTTCTATCATAAATAAGTCGATAGACGGATTTAGCATTTAGAACTCCATTGGTGGTATGCATCCAGATCAATTTATCAGTACTGATAGAAGAAGAAAGAGGAATACGATTAATGGTGACATCAGTTTCTTCAGGACGGAAAAAACGAATGATCACTTCCACATTCCAGCTGTTTGTAGGTTTGCGAATCAAATCGCGGACTTTTTGAACATGTAAGTGAGCATCTGCATATCCAATAACTTTGAAATTTGGTCTAGAAAGCACCCAAGGATCGTGCCAAATATTCATGTTTACTCCATTCCCAACCGATCAATATACATTGCCTGTCAAGATCTCTCTGCGACGAAGGATACTGGACCAGGTTCTGGAACAGGATGATTTTGCGCTCACAGTCCAAAAATCATGGTCGGCATCAGGATTAGTAAGGAATCTCCAAGTCAATTTGGTAACGAGAGCCATGTTGGATAATTCGGGATCTCTGATACCCAGACCCCATTGATTTTAGATTTTGTGAACACGAACCAAGCTTGAAAGTGGAGCTTTCTACTGTCCTCAACACCTCCCCACCAAAAATTTCCTTTGAACATATGATAGAATTTTGGTTATTTGTTTGGGTATCAGATATGAAGACATGTGGTACACATGAAGGGAAGATAGAGTTGATTTGATGAGCGTGGTTCTTCCCGCATGTGAAAGACATCGACCTTTCCAACCAGAAAGAGTACTTCCCGCATGTGAAAGACATCGACGTTTCCATCCAGAAAGAGTAGCCTTGCGGGAGTCAATAAGATTACTGTGGGAGCAGATTCTTGATTTTGATAAGAGTCTGTGGCAAAGATATTTGCCAGTAGAAGCCATGAGTTTAACGTTATGGATAATGAAAATTTGTCTCATGTAAATATCAACATTTTGAGAGAAGAATATGGAAGATTTATCAAAGCTTATATGTTGGCCAAACCATATTTCTCAGGTTGCAAAAATGTTTTTGACTTGAAGTATGTTTCGAATATAGCAAACTCCAAAACGGAGAATTTCATCAGCAAAGAGGAGATGTGAAAAAGAGGTGCCATGGTTTCTGGATAGGTGGAATCCTGAATATAATCCAATCTTCTCCATAAATATAATGTGTTTGGAGAGAAGTTCCCCACACACATGATGAAGATGTACGGGGAAAGAGGGCACCCTTGTCGTATGCCTCGTTTAGGGAAGAACATACTAGATGGAGACCCATTGACAATGATTTCAAATGATACAGTAGTGATGCACTGCATCAGTAAGTCATGAGAATGATCAGACAGACCAAAGCCGTTAAATGTCTCACTGATGACAATCCAACTGAGTCGTTCGTAAGCTTTTGCCATATCAATTTTGGGTGCAAAGTAACTATATATATGAGAATTTCGAGAATTACAAATCGATTGGAATAATTCTTGAGCGATAATAATGTTATCACATATTTGACGACCTTGCACAAACGCATTCTGATATGGTGTAATCATTTCATGTGTAGAAGAGGTCTGATCCTTTTAGCTAGAATCTTAGCAATGTCCTTATAGATAACATTACAAAGAACTGTGGGTCTAGAAGGATTTGATTTGACTTTTTTTTTTTTGGGGTACGAGAGCAATTAAAGTTTGGTTGAGATTTGGAGGCAAGACTTTAGGTGAAAAGAATCTTTGAATAAGAGCAATTACCTCTGTACCAACAGTACAAAATTTTTGATAGAAGAGACTGTATATCCATCAGCTGTATATCCATCAGGTCCTGGAGCTGCATAAGCTTAAGGGTCTGCTTGGTAACGGTGTTTTCACCGATTTTGGATATTTTTGAACCGACCGTTTATGAAAACCTATGTTTGTTTTTTTTTTTTAGGCGCTGATTTTGGTCGGCTCAACCCCCCTTGTAATATAAGTGGCTTTATAAACACCCCAAATTAGGGATTTTGAGAGGTTTTATTATTTTATTCTATTTGTATCCTTACCAAACATATATAATTATAATTACTATTACCC